>JAJQKJ010001753.1:0-48934 GCA_029574335.1 Rana kukunoris
ATAATAAAAGGAAGGAACAGAAGGAAAGAAGAGAAGAGAAAGAAAGAAGGAAAAAGCAAGAGAAATGAATGACAGACAGGAATAGAATAGAGAATAAATAAGCGGACAGAAGGAGAAAGATAGATCAAAAGGAAGGCGACAGAAGGAAAGATAGAGAGAAATGTAAGGATGGAAGGAAAAGAAGGGACGGTACATGAAAGAAAACGATAGAGTAAAGAAAGGATTGAATGAAAGATAGACAGAAGGAATGAAAGAAGGAAAGAGAGAGAAATGTAAGGACAGAAGGAAAGATAGAGAGAGGGAAGGACAGAAGGAAAGATTGACAAAAGGAAGGACATAAGGAAAGATAGAGAGAAGGAAGGACAGAAGGAAAGATTGACAAAAGGAAGGACATAAGGAAAGATAGAGAGAAGGAAGGACAGAAGAAACGAAGGAAGGAAGGAGAGAACGAAAAACAGAGAGAAAGGAATGACAGAAGGAAAGATAGAGAAAAAGGAAGGACAGAAGGAAAGAAAGAGAGAAGGGGAGAAGGAAATATACAGGGAAAGGAAGGACAGAAAGGACAGATAGAGAGAATGAATGACAAAATGAAAGAAGGAAAGATAGAGAGAAGGAAGGACAGAAGTAAAGATAGAGAGAAGGAAGGACAGAAGGAAAATAAACAGAGAAAGAGAGAGAAGGAAATATACAGAGAAAGGAAGGACAGAAAGGACAGATAGAAGAGAATAAATGACAACAGTGAAAAAGAAGGAAGAGATAGAGAGAAGGAAGGACAGAAATATAGAGAGAAGGAAGGACAGATAGGAAATATACAGAGCAAGGAGAGAAGGAAATATACAGAAGAAAGGAAGGACAGAAAGGACAGATAGAGAGAATGAATGACAAAATGAAAGAAGGAAAGATAGGGGGGAAGGAAGGTGGGGGAAGAGAAAGTAAAGATAGAGAGAAGGAAGGACAGAAGGAAATATACAGGAGAAGGAAGGACAAAAGTAAAGAAGGAAAGACAGAGAGAGAAGGAAAGACAGAAGTAACAGATAGAGAGAAAGGAAGGACAGAATGAAAGAAGGATTGACAGAAGTAAAGATAGAGTGAAGTAAGACAAAAGAAAAGAAGGAAGGACAGAAGGAAAGAAGGAAGGACAGCAAGAGAGAGACAGAAGGAAAAGATAGAGAGCAGGAAGCACAGAAAGGAAAGTGAGAGAGCAGGAAGGACAGAAGGAAAGATAGAGAGAGGGTGAAGACAGAAGTAAAAAGATAGAAAGAAATAAGGACAGAAGGAAAAATAGAGAGAAAGGAAGCACAGAAAGAAAAGATAGAGAAGAAGAAGCACAGAAGCAAAGAAGGAAGGACAGAAGGAAAGATACAGATAAAGGAAGGACAGAAGTAAAGATAAAAATAAGGAAGGACAGAAGGAAAGACAGAGATAATGAAGAACTGAGGTAAATATAGAGTGAAGGAAGGTCAGAAGGAAAGACACAAAGAAGGAAGGACAGAAGCAAAGATAGAGAGAAGGAAGGAAAGAAGAAAAGAAAAATACAATGAAAGATAGACAGAAGGAAAGAAAGAGAAACAGATAAGACAAAGAGAGAGAGAGAAAGATATTAAAATGTTTTATGATCAAAATCATTTGTTAATTTTTAATAAATACATTCCTTTTTGAAATTAATTTTTCAGACTAATATTTATTTTTTTCAATCAAATCTTTTCATCAATTTCAATTTTTATAATGGTAAGTAACATTAACCACTTAAGACCCGGACAACATACGCTGCTAATATGACCCAAGGTGTTTTTTTTCAACTTCGGCGCTGCGTCGCTTTAACACAGAAAATTGCGGGGGCGGTCGTTCGGCGACGTGCGCTCTCAAACAAAATTTGCGTCCTTTTCTTCCCACAAATAGAGCTTTTCTTTCGGTGGTATTTGATCGCCTCTGCGATTTTTTTTTTTTGCGCTATAAACTAAAATAGAGCGACAATTTTGAAAAAAAATCACAATTTTTTTACTTTTTGTTATAAAAAAAATCAAATAAACTAAATTTTAGTAAAACATATTAGGCCAAAATTAATTCAGCCACATGTCTTTAGTAAAAAAAAAAAAATCGCAATAAAAAAAATAGCTACCTAGCGGAACAGCGACACTAATACAGCGATCAGAAAAATGATCGCTTAGTGATGCTGGCAATAGGGAGTGAAAGGGTTAAACTAGGGCAGTGATCAGGGGTTAAAACTTTATTAGGGGGGGTGGGGGGGCTATCCTGGACCTAACACTAACTGATTTTACACTGCCTGTCACACTGACACTAAATACAGTGATTAGATCACTGCATTCAGTGACAGGGGGGTGGGGGGGGGGCGATCACAAGGGGTTAATGTGCCTATGTGAGTGTGTGTCAGTGTTGTGTTGGTGCACACTTACTGTGGATGTCTTCTCTCATCAGCAGCGGTGGGAAACACCGCTGCGATGAGAGGTGACATCATTTCCTCCTTCCTGTGTAAACACAGGAGGAGGAACTGAAACGAAGGGGGAGCGCTCCCATTGGCTGGGAGCGATCGCGGGGGGGCGGAAAACACGGACATCCGCCCGCTCGTCGGCGATCGCTCCCGATGGGACCCCCGAACCGCACGAAGACGGGGACGTAAATTTACGCCCTTGTGCCTGTACGAGCCATGTTGTGGCCGTAAATGTGCGTGCGGGGGTCCTTAAGTGGTTAATCGAATATTATTACTAACAAAAAAATACAATTCAATAGTTCATTTTGATTATATTGATTTTTTTTTTTTTTTATTTTCGATTTCGGTAGGCCAATACCCAGGATAATGCTCGATTAAGTCCAAACAGTTATCGTGCTTTGTCTCAGGAAGAAAGAGTAAGTATTATTTTTCTGAATATAAGATTTTACCAATGATTTAATAAATAACTTTATTAAATACAAATGTGTTATATATATAAATATATATATATATATATATATAATATATTTATTATTTTTATTTTTATTTATATATATATATATATATATATATTATAATATATATATATATATATATATATATATATATATATATAGAGCGACCTATCAATCTATCTATGTCTACATATATATGTATATCAATATAAATGTTGATAGACATTATATACTTATATACATGTGTGTGTATACCTATATTTGTAGATTAAAATAATTTTATCATTATGTCTATATGTATATATATAAAAATATACACAAAAATAAATATATGTGTGTCTACATATATATATTTATAAAGATTTATATGTGTGTTTATATCTATCTATACTATATATTATATATATTATATATATATATATATATATATATATATATATATTATATATATATATATATATATAATATATATATATCTATATATATATATATATAGAGATATTAATATATATATATATAGGCCCAGATTCATAAAGCAATTACGCCTGTCTAACTGGTGTTAGACAGGAGTAATTTCAAATTTTGCACGCCGTATCACTAGTTTGAATCCTCAAACCATGATACGGTGGCTTCGGGCTTCGATCCGAGAGGCTTACGTCTTCGTAGGCCTTCGGATCTACGCTGCGATATTTTTGCGGCCGCTGGGAGGAGTTTACGTCGTTTTCATGCGTCGGGATATGCAAATGTGTTTTTACGGCGATCCACGAAGATACGAGCGGTCTTCGCAATCGCTTACGTCTGTTTTTTTTTTACGTACTGTTAGACCAGCTTTTTGCTGGTCTAACGGTGCGTAGCCCATGTTAAGTATGGCCGTCGTTCCCGCGTCAAATTTTTTATTTTTTTTTCTGCGTAACTCGTTCGGGAATAGAAATGTCCGTAAACGGCGCTACTCAAACAACGAATGACGTAACGACGTGATTTCGCGCAATGCACGGCGGGAAATTTGCGAACGGAGCATGCGCAGTTCGATCGCCACGGGAACGCGCCTATTTTAAATCCTTCACGCCCCCTACTCGTCTATATGGATTGCGACGGGAGAAATACACTACGCCGCCGTTGTTTACTGGACAAAATCTACCTGGATTCCACGTAGAGCCAGGTAAGAAATGGCGGCGTAGTGTATTTCTGATACGCTACGAGAATCCAATTCTCTATGAATCTGGGCCATAGTATTTATCTATGTGTGTAAATATTTTGAAATGTGTATCTACATATGTATATTTATTTATTTGTGTACACCAACTAATAATTATATATGTCTGTCCTTTTCATTTTTATTATAATTTTTTAAATAAATAAAAAAACGAATACAAATAATTACAAAACACTATGTCATATATATATATATATATATATATATATATATATATATATATATATGCACAGATTGTAGCTAATGCACACACTAAACTTACTGTTTAATCTCATCAGCTGCTGCTCAATTCGTTTTGAGCTAGCGCTGTGAGAAACAATCTATTCTAATGTCTTCTTGGTCAACGGGGCGGGTCATATTGACGCCGGCCGTTGCCATGGTAACTGTGAGGTGTTGACGGCGCCGCTCGCCGTCAACACAGCACAGCAAAGGACATGCGCGGGATACAGCGGTGCATGCTGGGACGCCAGCATTCACCGCCGTATCCCGGAAATCAGTACTGCTGGGCTTCAACGTGCCCAGCGTGCCATTAATAAAAATGAAAACTGCCTGCAGACAGAGATATAACATATCGTTTGGCAATATAATCTCATCCTGGGGGCTGATAGATTAGGACACACGGGCTGATAATTTAACAAGGTAAGAGGAGCATAAAACTTAAAAAAAAAAAAAGGAAAATCGATTGAACCACCCCTTTAAGTACTTTTATCGCAGATTCATTCACAGCCTCTTTCTTTTCTAAAGATGCGATACACTGTTCCCTCAACATACATGTTTCCTCTAACATACTAACCCTTTTTTCCAATACACACTTCTCATTTACTAATTGTTCAATACGTTTACCCACATCTGCATCACACTTCTTCGCTATATTCATTACATTGCCCACAAAATCCATGATTTCATGTGTTATAGCCCTCTTTTGTACAGTATTAAAACCATTCTCATTAAGTAGTTTTCCAAGAGAATCCATTGTTATGTTAATCTGCCACTAGCTTCACTGAAAAGCTGTTTGGCCAGTTGCTTAGACAATACACATCTGACAACATAAAAAAAAAAAAAAACTTTCTTTAAAGCTATTTAAACTTGAGTTCCGAGCATAGCAATCAATGCTCTTCCAACATCAGTAGATTATCTATCCCTGATTTCTAGCCCTTTTAGATTGCAGGCCACATTGATCCTCTATAGGAACAGAAAGCTATTTTCACTTTCACCTGGGTACCAAAAAAAAAAAAAAAAGAAGAACTAAAAATAAAAACTTAAAATTCAATAAAAAATAAAAATCATAAATATATATATATTTCTCCCAGTTTTTCCGCAAAGATGTGTAGTCTATCCTGTCAATCTGCAGGCTATATCGCATATCCAGGGGTGATCATTCCCCTCACTCACCAGTTTTCGTGACTGGCTAAAGGCCTAACACACATGAACACTACAATACAAACGCTTAACAAATAAACATATCAGCCAGGAATCTCATCGTTTTCTGTACGTCTACACTTCCGATGAGATTTTACAGAACTTCCTGGATCATCAAAGCAGGGTTTTCAGATTCGCGAGCCAGCGCCAATCTTTGTCCGTAACTTGCGACGATTTTCAGTTCTGGGTTGAGGACTCTTAGCTTAATGGACTCAAAACAAAAAATACATTAGGGTTTGTGGACTCTATGTCCAACGATCTAGGGTGCCAAAAAATATGAAATAAAATAAAACTTCAAAGTAACAATAAAAAAAAAAATGAAAATATAAAAATAAAAAAAATATATACCTATCCCACTTTTTCGTCACCTATCCCTAAGGAGTGAAGTTCCGAGATTCTTCTGCCAGATGTAATGGCTAGCAGGAAAGCAGTCTTTAGTGTCAGGTTCCATATTGCTACTTGTTCCACTGGAGCAAAGGGATGGTCAGATAGAACTCCAAGGACCAAGGACAGATCCCACTTAGGAAATGATCGTCTGACAGGAGGACGAATCCTCAATACTCCTCTGAGGAAAGTGACTACCAAAGCATCCTCCACCCATCTCTTATTTGCTGCTACCTGGACTTTGAGGGAGCCCAGACCAAGCCCCAGATCAAGTCCTGTCTGAAGGAAACCTAGAATATTGGACTTAGAGGGAAGTATTGGATCAAATCCATCTCTGGTAGCAAATGACAAGAACTTGTCCCAGATTTTTGAATATATGGCATAAGTTGCAGGCTCTGGCTTTTAGAAGGGTTGTCAAGACTCCTGGGGAACACCCTAGGGACTCGAACCTTCGCCTCTCAACCTCCAGATTCGAAGATTCAACTTCTGAGGGTTTGGATGAACTAGACTGCCCTGCGACAGAAGTTGAGGGAAAGGAGGGATCCTGATTGGAGAGCTCACACTGAGGCACATGGCTAGAAGGAACCAGGGTCTCTTCGGCAGTACTGCCACCACCTGGACTGACTCCCTGAGGAGCCTCAGGAGGAATTTGAATATTAATGGTCTGGGAGGAAAGGCATGTGCCATGGTGAACCTCCAGGATCATGACAGGGCATCCACTGCCTCGGCTTGTGGATGCGGCATCCAAGAGAAGACTCTGTCTAGCTCGGCATTCTTCGGGAGACAAACAAGTCTACCTGAGGCTGGATCCCAAATGCTGGCAATCTGTTTGAAGACGAGGGGGTGGAGAGCCCACTCGTTGTCCAGGAAGTTTCTGGACAATGTGTCTGCTTCTGTGTTTAACCTGCCTGGTAGATACATTGCTCTGGGGTCCAGGAGGTTCTTCTCTGCCCAGAGCGTGATCAGCGGCACCTCCTTGAGGAACGACCTGCTGCGAGTGCCTCCTTGCTTCTGCAGATAAGCGACAGCTGCCATGTCGTCTAGGCATAGAAGTATTCTCTGGCCTTTGATTTGGGATGCCAAAGAAGTTAGTGCTAAGAAGGCTGCCCTAATCTCCAAGATGTTGGATACCACTTGGGTGGGTTGGGTAGAACATGACCATCTACCCTGTATTCTGGTTTTCCCGCAATGGGCTTCCCAGCCCTGTCTGCTTGCATCGGACATAAATGTGATCCAAGGATGGGGACCCAGGTGACAAGGTTTTCTGGAACTGTCCACCAGTGAAGACTCCTGTGCATTACTCCAGTCAGCAGTATCGTCTGAGATAGTCGTTTCTTCCACTGCGCCAAGAAATCTGTCAAGAACTACCTCAAGTGCCAATGGGACCAAGGAACCATGGGTATACAAGAAGACATGTGCAAATGAGGCTCAGGCATTCTGAAGCCGTCAGATATGGGCTCCGGATGACCTTGATCATTCTCTGGGTGACAATCCTTGCCTTTGGCGGTGGTAATGACACTGTGCTCTCCTGAGTGTTGAACATTGCACCCAGGTAGATCCCCTGATGTGTGGGTGCTAGTTGACTCCTTTCAGAATTTATTAGCCACCCTAGCTCTTTTAGGGACTGTAGAATAATTTCCGGTGACATACCAACTGATCCGGATTGCTTGCTAGGAGAAAGATGTCGTCCAAGTAGTGGTATATCCTCAAGCCCCTCTCCCGCAGGGGAACCAGAGCAGATATTAGTATCTTGGTGAA
The DNA here is from genome assembly GCA_029574335.1 of Rana kukunoris. NCBI lineage: Eukaryota > Metazoa > Chordata > Amphibia > Anura > Ranidae > Rana > Rana kukunoris. Next base: position 7,679 of record JAJQKJ010001753.1, read on the forward strand.
CACCCTGGGAGAGGTGCACAGACCGAAAGGTAGGGCTTGAAACTGTATGTGGGTCAATCCCACTGCAAATCTCAGATATTTTTGAATTGCAGGTAGAATTAGAGCGTGTAGGTACGCATCCTGCCGATCGACAAATCATCCAATCTGATGGCTTGACTGCCTGAATAATCGTCTGCAGAGACTCCATTCCGAAGCTTTTGGGGGCGGATATACGGGCTGAGCCTCTGAAGGTCTGTCATCTGACCTCTTTGGGACCAGAAATAGGGTGGAGTAGAATCCTGCGAAGTGTCCTGCCAAGGGAACCAGAACAGCCGCCCCCTGAAGCTGGAGTGACGTTAGGAAGTTTTACAGAGCTTGAGCCTTCGGCAGAGAGGATGGAACCTCTGTTCCTTTGAAAGAATACCGAGGTGGGGGTTGGGGATGAGAGAAATTCCAAAGGTGCCCCCATTGAATTGTTGACAGAACCCAGGGGTCCTGACAGCATGTGGCCCAGACTGGAACGAAGAAGTTTAGCCTGGCTCCCACCAGGAGTGCCCGGGCTACTCTGGCGTCATAAAGACTGCTTCTGCTCCTGTGGAGCGGGAAAGGTCCTTCATCTTCCTGTTCAAAAAAGAATGTCTGAGTACCTTTCCAAAGTCTTTGTTGTCTCTGGGTTGTCTTGACTGCCCAAAAATCCCTTGAATTTTCCTGTCGGAACCTAGAGGAACCGCCTTCTGTCCTTGGGAAGCATAACGGACTTCCCGCCTGACAGCCTGGAGATAGCTATATCCGTTTTGTCTCTGAATAATGCTTTCCCATTGAATGGGATTTTGCACCAATTTTGTTTGGAGGATAAGTCAGCCGTCCAATCTCTCAGCCAGAAGGCCATCTTTACCATTACTGAATGCAACATGGATCTTGCAGAGCACCTGATCATGTCAATGGCCGCTACACTGACAAAGTCTGCCGACAATCTAAGCTCTTCCAAGGCTTTAATTATATCCTCCTTGGGGACATCCTGACGCAAAGCAGTCTCAATATTGTCTGTCCAAGATCTTATGGCATTTGATAGCGATGTGAGGGCGATAGCTGGCTTACACGCTGCTCCCGCGGCTAAGTAGCTCCTCTTCAGCTCCAGGTCGGTTCGCCTGTCTCAAGGGTCTTAGAAGGAAGCGGAATCCTCCATTGGTAAAGTTTTTTTTTTTTGCAAGTCTCACCACCGATGCATCTACCACTGGCATGGAGTTTAGTGACTGCCTCCCGACTTTGTTAAGGGGTATAGTTTATTGAAACGGCCCCATAAAAGTTTTTTTTTTTTGACCATTCATTCTGAATGACCTGACAAATGTGGTCACCCTAATCTCGTCCATCAACGAGAAGAGAACCTGCTTCCTTTTGAGGAATGGGAAGCAACTCTTAAACTCTTGGGGAGGCTCTTCTGCGTTTTTTCTGGTGATTGCAGTTTGACTGCCTGGATGAACAGCTTTACCAAGGAGAGACTGAAGCCAGAAGGTTCTGACTCCTCTGAAGAGTCCTCTGAAGAATCTTCAGGTGATGAATCTCTAGCTGGTCAGCCTGACAGTGGCAGAGGTGTACCGACTGAAGGACCAGGGCGATTAGGTTCTGTATTCTGAACCTGGGATATCTGCTATACTGGTTGAGCGGGGACCAAAGTCACAAGCTCAGAGAAGGAGACCTTCATTGTTCACTTGAGCAGATCTACAGCGTGCTGATTTACTAGCTCGCCGCTGGTCGCATAGTCCATAAAACAATCCTTACAGACCACTCTGTCTGGTGGTGGTGTGGCCCCGCCTGTCCAGCATTTCTTCTTTGTATAGGTCCTAGGAGAGGGGGAAGGATCTTGTCCTCTGGATCTTGAACTCTCTGATATATGACGTGTAGAATGGGACCTGGGACCAGTGGCATGAAGAATGAGACCTGCGGTCTGAGCTGTCATCATCACAGTGTCTTGAAGATTTTCTAGACCTCTTGGAGTGGGCAGGAAAGATGTGAGCTAATCCTTTTGCTACTCCACTGCATTCATTCATCCATGGATGTGATAGCAGACTTCGTTCTTGTGAGGAAACTCTGCGGAAAGACCCCACCAGATCCACAGAGGGGTTCCCAGTCTTATCAGCACTGTGAGCGGCCCAAGAACAGGGACTGCGCATGGGAAAGGCTAAACCCGGCGGATGCTGCCGACTGCAGAGGTATGGACATACATCTACTCTTCACCAGCACAAGAAGGTATGAGGGAAAAAAGGAGAATGTTGGGGAAGGGGCTATGCCTTTAATTTATGCTATTCACTAGCCCTGAAGGAGGAGTTGAGGCGGAGCTCTATCACAGGTATGCTGCCATGGAGGCACCAGGAAAAAAGTTTTAAATATGGCTGTTTATTTAGGAGCAGTGATTTTAATGATGCTTAAAGTGGAAGAAAAATCTAAATATTCCTTTAAATATCATACCTGCTGGGTGTCTATATTATGCCTCTGAAGTGGCACGTGTTTCCCTTGTTTAGAACTGTCCATGCACAAAATTACATTTCTATAGGAAAAAAGTAATTTAAAACTGCTTGCGGCTTTAATGTAATGTCTGGTCCCTGCAATATGGATGAAAATCATTGAGAAAAATAGCATGGGTTCCCCCCCCTCCCCCAAGGTCATTACCAGCCCCTTTGGCCCTATACTCTTTGAACAGCAGTATACAGGTGGTGAAAACAAGACAGGGGGCCAGATTCAGGAACACTTGCGCTGGAGTATTTCGATATGCGCCGCGTAACTGTGATGATGCGCCGTCGTTTCTATGTGCCCGTACCCACCAAACTAGATGCGCCCAGTAATGGGTCATTTGCGACCGGCGGAACGTTCCGACGCCAGAGTATCGTCAGCGCTTAATTTCGCTGGGCGCATCAGTCGCGCCTATTGATTTCCCCTGCAAATATGCAAATGAGGGATTTTTCCCAATTCACGAACGGATTAGCACCATACGCTGGCTACATGCGCCGCGCGTATCTGATCCGTCCGGCGCAAAGTTATTTCTACAAAAGGCTGCTTTATCTTTACTCCAGACGGTCACAGGTCAGCAGGAGAGCAGCTACAGCAGCGTTACCGACGATAGGAGCTAGCTGAGCACCCCCACTTGCAAGGACAACACCTCTGTGTGCCAACATGCCAGGGGCACTCGTGGTCCTAGAACTACTGATGGGTCCCCTGGAACCAGGAAGGCGGCCACGTGAGAGGATATACCGCACTCGTATGAACCTCTTTGGCATGGGGGATGAGGAGGTGTATCGCCTCTTCAGATTCAGCCCTGTTGCAATACTTGAACTAACCACAACCCTGCAGGATGACATCACCAGCCCAACACACCGATCACAAGCAGTGCAGCCACTGGTGAAGGTCCTGGCAACACTCCATTTCCTTGCAAGTGGATCATTCCAGCGTACAAGTGGAGTGGTGGCTGGGATGTCACAGTCCTCCATAAGCAGATGTGTGCACCAGGTTGTCCCTGCAATCCTCAGACGCATGTCCAACCAGTTCATCAGACCCACCACTGAGGAGCTGCGGCTGAAGGCAATGACAGATTTCTACAACATTGCCAGATTCCCACGCACTGTGGGGGCCATTGATTGCACACATGTGGCCCTACAGCCCCCAGTGCCACAGAGCACATATACCGCAATCGGAAGCATTGGCATTCCATCAACGTACAGGTGATAGCCGATGCCCAACGCCTCATATGGCACGTCCGTGCCAAACACCCCGGGTCCAGCCATGACAGTTTCATATACCGTCAGAGTCCCATCCCAGCAGAATTTAACCAGAACATGTATGGGGACAGCTGGCTGGTTGGTGAGTGACATGGGAGTCAGGCATGACTATCCCCTCCCGTCATGCACAACAGAAATCGCACATGCATGACTAACATTCTCCTGTCTTTTCCCTTCCAGGTGACTCTGCATATGCACTGGGACCCCATCTAATGACTCCTTTCCGGAACCCCCAAACCAGAGGAGAGAGAAAATACAATGAAGCACACATCAAAACCCGTGCAGTGGTGGAGCAAACATTTGGGCTCCTGAAGTCCCGTTTCCGATGCCTGGATAAGTCTGGGGGGGCCCTATTGTATTCCCCTACCTTTGTGTGTCAGATCATCGGTGCATGTTGCATACTACATAACTTTGCTATGAAAAAAGGCCTGCATATTGACATACGTGATGACCTGACCCCCGACCCACACAGTCCCCCCCTGCCAGAGGACACCCAGTCTGCTGATGGAAGAGCAGTCAGGAGGGTCCTCGCCGTAGGCATCTTTGGACACTAAACCAAAACATTAATTACACAGACAATGCACGCGTGTACACCACTGATGTCCCTAGATCACACACACCACATGCACATCGCATTGGATTAGCCCAAGTCCAGCATGTAGGAGTTGGGAGCAGTAACGCCAGCGTCAAGGCCCCAATGATGTCACTGTCCATTCACACACCTTTCACACATCATTCATTCAGCCGTGGGGTTCACTTCACCACCACGGCCGAGGGTGACACCCCTTACTTTCAGGAGTGCCACCCTCTCACATTCACACACCATTCACACTGTCCCCTGCACTCCTGACCGTGTGCAGTACAAAAATAAATTAGAAAGATCATATCCTGATCAATAAAAGAAAAATAATCTCATAACCTGAGAAAAATAAAAAATAAACTCATGACCTGAGTATGTGAAAAATAATAATATAAAACCAGCCACAAAAAAAAGGCCTCATCGGGGATGCCGGGGGCTTCTTCTGGGGGCCCCTCTCTGGCTCCGCAGCTGCCTGGATGGAGTGGGTGGGGGTGGGGGGGCATCTGGAGGTGGCTGATCCCCAGGTGGGCCACTCCTGGCAGGTGTGGCCTGCGTGCCCTCCAAGGCCCTGGCTATCCGTCCAAGATAACTGTTGGTCTGGGCCTGCATCCGGAGCTGACGGGTCATCTGGTAATGCTGGGCCCGCCGACTCAGCCTCCCCTGCTCCCGGATGGCAGCACTGTTCCCATGGATGGCAGCAGTGTTGGCCTGGACGGCTGCAGTGAGGTGCTGGATATCCCCCTGCACCTCCCCCAAAGTGGTGACCACTGCAGCGCAATTAGAGCTGACATCCTGCACTGCGTTGCTGAGGTTGGCAACGGAGCCCAGGCTGTCCGACACTTTCTGCAAGTGGTCCGCTATGGCCCCCATTTGTTCTGTCTGTCTGGCGTGATCCCTTGCCAACTGGTCCTGGACACCATCAGACACCCCCCTGGTCTTCTGGGTCGCCTTCCTGGGGCCAGAAGATGTATGTCCTCGGGTGGAAGGAGTCGCCCTTGAGGGGCTTCCAAGGATGGGGGAGGGGACGACAGACGGGCCAGGAGAAGGGGAGGAGACAGACAAAACCAAAGAAAAGTCCTGCTCTGCCACAGCAGGATCTTCCACAACCACCTCGGCAGGTGTGGTGTGGCCACTCTCCTCCTCCACAACCTCTTCACCACCCAGTGGCTCGGGCACACGATGGCGTGGGGGGGATGGGGTGGAATGCACGCTGACAGATGATGGCCCAGCTCCGTCATCTGTGGATGACACAAAGCAGACACATGTTGGTGGTCCCACACACTTGGCACATGTCCCCCCCCCCCCAAATGCAAAACAACAAATAGGGGATTATAAAACACTTACCTGTCCTTGTGCCTTCCTCCACGGAGTCATAGCCTGCGACCCCCTCCACCTGCTCCCTCTCCAGGCACCGAGCGACCACCTCCTCCTCTGCGGTCAGGGTGACAGGACATGGGGGACCACCACCTGTGCCCCTCTCATACCTCCTGATGGAGGCCACCTTGTCCCTCACCTTGCGCCGCAGGTCATTTATTTTCTTTTGTATGTCCCCAGCAGTCCGGGTGGAGTACCCCAGGACATTGACCCTGGCAGCAATCGACTCCAGGATGCCCTGCTTCCTCTCCCGGCTGGTCTTCCGGCTTTTTTTGCCATGGAGAAATTCATTCTCCGTCTCCATAGCCGAGATAATGACAGAGACCTCCTGGGTATTAAAGTTGAGGTTCCTCCTCTCTCTGGGGGTAGCGGGAGCAGCCATCACAGAGCAAAAGTATCTTCCCTGGGGTGGGGGGAAACGGAACTACTTTTGCGCCGGAATGGCGTTTCCGCCAGCGCTTTTAAGCGCCCAGCGGAACGCATTGCGCTGACGTTTCCCAGGAAGTGGTGCCGACGGAAGTTGTGAGCATGCGCACAAGGGGGCGAGTGGAGCCGCACTCACTGCGCATGCTCCGTGGATGATGCGCTGAACGTAAGCCTCTGCGCCGGGCTCCGCCCATCATTTACATATGATCACACCCACTTCCACTTGCGTCGGGTTACGCCAGCGCATTATCGTTACTCTGGCGCAAGTTTACGCGCAACTGCTATGTGAATTACAGGAATTGCGCTGAAAGGGTCTTCAGAGTAACGTAAATGAGAAGCGTTACTCCAGAGGAAAGATACTCTCATCTACCTGAATCTGGCCCAGGGACTGTAGGTTTGTTGTGAAGTAGAATCTGTTTGTAATTTTGAACTGGTAATTTTTTAAAGTGTAGCTCCAGCCAAAAAAATCTATTTTTAGGCTTTGTGGAAAACATAGAGAAGGGTTATTACCCCTGTAACATTTGTTTTGCTGTCTGTGTGCATCTGTTCAGAAGATTTCACCTCACTTTCTGTCCCAATTACAGATTTCCTCTCACTTCCAATTTGTCTCCTTCCGTTTGAAAGTAGGAGTCGTTTGTAAGTTGGATGTTTGAAATTAGGGGCCTGCCATATATACTCTGCAGAAATTTGGGCCCTAGGTGTTGGTATTGCCACAACACTGTAAGCTATCACAGTTAGTCTTGGTGGGAGCTGGAACACCCTGCTGTGAACCATTATATCAAGAATTATAATTTCATGCCATTGTTCAACTTTGGTAGAAAAATTGGGCCTTTGGTGCTGGTGCCACAACACTGTAAGCCCTAAAGTTACAGTTACTCTTGGTGGGCGCAGGAATGGGCCCTGCTGTGAAATATTAGACCAAACATTGTAATTACATGCCCCTGTTAAAGGGGGCAGAAAAATTGGGCCTTAGGTCTTGGTTCCACAACACAGCAACCCCTCACATTTGGAGTGCAGAAATGAGCCCTGCTGCAAAGTATTGCATCAAAAAATAGGATTTTTTGTACTCACTATAAAATCCTTTTCTCTGAGTCCATGGACGGACACAGCTCCTTAAATCTTGACAAGTGGGACATCCCCAAGCAGTGTCAAAAACGAGGGGGTGGGAAATAGATTAGTAAAACCAATTTTAACTTCACCCCAAAACAAGAAGAGCTCCTCAACGGCGGCCGAAAAAAGCATCAGAAGATGCACTCACAGCAACCATGTAAATTCTGGAAAGAGCATGAATGGACGAGCAAGTCGCCGCCTCACGCACCAATGGCCCTGGTTGAAAGTGCCGTGACCGGAAAGGGGGGCCCGCCCCTTAAGAGCATAGGCCTGTATGACAGCCTGCCTGATCCACCGAGAAATGGTGGTAGACGAGACCGCCAGGCCCTTTTGTGGACCAGACACCGACACAAAAGAGAGTCAGAACTCCAAAACGGAGCCGTAGCAGGCTGGTACACCCGCAAAGCTCATACCACGCCAAAGTATGAAAGGCAACCTCCGTAGCATGCGCAGGCCGAGGACAGAAGGATGGAAGGACAATGTCGTTATCCCGGCGAAAGGCCGAAACCACCTTCGGAAGAAGGGAAGGTCGCGGGCGCATCACCACCTAATCCTTATGGAGGATCAAGCATGGCGGCTTGCAAGACAAGGCCGCCAACTCAAAAACCCCTCTAACAGAGGTAAAGTCCACTAAAGGGGCCACCTTCTGAGATAGGGTCAAGAGAAAATCTCTCTGATGTTTCCAAAAGGAAGGTTCCTGAAGAACCGAGAGCACCAGAGTCAAAACTCATGGGGGAAGAGATGGGCCAAGAGGGGAAAGTATATGACAAACCCCCTGCACCAAAAAAGGGACCCACCAGGGAACGGGCCACAAAACGGTCACGGAAAGAACACAGCCAATGCTGAAATCTGCCCCCAAACAGTGCTTTAAGCAATTTCTAGATCCACTCCAAGCTGTAAAAACAGCAGGACCCTGGACACCCATGGACGTCACCTCATCCCTTCGCACCAAGAGATGTAGGCCTGCCAGGTGCGACGGTAGATCCTCCGGAAGAAGACAGCCGTGCCATCAGCATTGTTAAGATGACCGAGTCGGACAGACCCCAGTCACTTAAAGTCTGGCTTCCAATAGCCATGTTGAACAAGTCAGTGACTGTACAACAGGAGGAAGTATGGGACCTCGAGACAGAGGGACCTCCCGCCCTGGCAACCGCCAGGGTACCTCCACTACCAGGCACCCGATATCAGCGTACCAAGGATGCCGAGGTCAATCTGGAGCAATTGGAATCATCAGGATCTCCTCAGCCTCCACTCTGTGGAGCAGCCGAGGAACCAACTAAATGGAGGAACGGCAAAAAGCCGCCGATACAGACCCCACAGGGCCACCAGCGCGACTGATGCGTCTGTACCAGATCACTAGACCTGGCCACTAACTTCGACACCTTTGCGGTGGAGACGAGCGGCCAGGAGATCCATGCCCTGTGAGGCTCACCTCCTGCAAGGGAGCCGAAACACCCCAAGCACAAAGACCAGTCGCCCTGGTCCAGCATCTGGCAATTCCAGTAGTCCGCCTGCCGGTATACCTGATGGTAGAACGAAGCCACGGCCGCGGCGTTGTCCTGATGAAACCAGATCGGACGACCTTGCAACCTCCTCGACTACGAGGAGAAGCATAGCCTGATCGCCTAAAATAGTAGGACAATGAACGGTAGACAGCACCTGGTATTCCCAGGCCGGTCTCCCAACCAGGCACTAGCCAGGCCTGACCCTGGGTAGCTACCGAGACCAGACAAGAGCGGGCACATTCAGGGAGGTGTGGCCCTATGTCCATGCAAGTCCAGCGACTCAGGTGCCCCCCAGGTGCCCCCACATCCGTCATAAACACCGACCACTGGAAGGAAGAAACTTCCCGGACCGAAGAGTCTGGGATCTCCGTCACCAACCCAGAGAGACTCTGACTAGGTGGCACACCGGAATCTGATAATTTCAGAGACAAGAGATTTTTACCACCTGGACAGTATTTCCCCTGGAAAACCAGAGTGTGGAACTGGGCATACAGTACCGCCTCGAAGGATGCTATCCACAGGTGCCCGGAGAGAAGACCTATTGCGTGATGCCAATAGCTTCACCGCAGACTGAAGAGTCTGCAATTTCTCCAGGGGAAGAAGGACCTTCATCACCAAGGAGTCCGGATCAACCTAGATACTCCAACGCTGAGTCGGAACCTAGCATGCCCAGGACCCTGGGTCGCACACATGGAAGGCAGGCTTGCTGCCACTGAGTTACACCTTCTGGCCTAAATGTTTAACACCTACCCGAATCTTCACAGGGTCTGAACGGGAAAAAAAGACATCCACTAGGTCTGAGATAGAAGCTGCTCTCAGAAGAAAGTCATCCAAGTAGCCAATGAGGCAAAGCCTCACTGTCCCAACAAAGTTAGGATAAGTGCAAGCTCCTAACTCAAAACCTATGGTGCTGATGCCAGATCAAAAGGGAGGGCCACAGGCTGACAGAGACCCTCTCTCATCACAAAGCACAGAAAAAACACTGACATGCGCAAAATGGGACATGCATGTGTGCATCCCTAATGTCCGAGGACGTCCCCCAGATGGAGTGCAGCTACCACCGAACGAATGGATTCCATGCGGAACTACCAGACATTCACAAAGGTATTCAGGGCCTGAGGCCAATAGAAACCCCCAAAACTCTCGTCCTGCAGGAAAGGTAAAATTACCCCGCAGCTTAGCAAGTCCCACACTGCCCAAGGCAGACCAACAGCCGGGAGAGGAAGACACGAGGAAAGAACTTTGTTCTGTGGATAAGAGGAAACCCTATTAAGTACTCCGAAGAGACCACCTTGCAGACCCACTGGTCGGAAAGCAGGGAGGTTTCACCGAATGGTGAACCTGCAAGCCGACCCCTCCCACCTAGAGACAGGAAGGAAAGACTACATACATTGGCAGGATTTGGATGCCAGCGTGATCGGCTTACGCACCCCGGGACAGAATACACAGTGGCTGTGCAGGGCACCGCAGCCGCTGTGCAGCAGTGCCTTACACAGCAGGCTGAGCAAAGCAGCTCGATCTCTGACTGCCTGCAGGATGTGAGTGCCAACTGCGCTGCCATGGTGACCTGCATGGGTGACCAAGCCCAGACCCTGGAGGCCATACGTCACCACATGGTGGCAGGGGGTCCCTCACCATCTGGTGGCCAGAGCTCCAATGTGCAGGCCAGCCTGGAGCATCATACCCAGGCAATTGTGGAACTGCAGGCCACAGCAGCAGGCCTCGCAGCAGAGGTGAAGAGCCTGGGAGTGGCTGTCCAGGCCAATACTGCTGCCATCCAGGCGGAGGGAAGGCAGACCAGGCGCCACCAGCGGCAGACCACCACCCGCCAGCTGCGGATGCAGGCAGAGACGAACTCTGTCCTCACATGCATTGCCCTTGCATTGGAGGGCAGGCAGCCAGCATCTGCCAGGAGTAACAGACCAGGGGATGAACCTCCTCCTGATGCCCCCCACCCGAGGCTCCCCCCGACAATTAAGGAGCCGTTCCCGTGGCACCAGGCCTGGCCCACGAGAGGGCAAATGACTGCTCTCATTTTTTTGTGCTCAGATTATGAGCTGTTATTTTTTTTTAAGGTTGGACGTGCACAGAGGTATGTGCCGTCCTCCTGTAAGGGCATGTCATGTCGGCCAATGGCATGATCCCTTTTTATTTTTGTAGTAACTGCACACGGTTAGGAGTGCAGGCTACAGTGTGACTGGTGTGTGAATGTGTGGGTGACATTCCTGCCAGCAAGGTGTGTCATCTTGGTTCGTCGGGGAGAGTTTATCCCCACGACCGTGTGAATGTGGTATGAATGGACAGCGATGGACTTGGGCTAAACCAATGTGAGGTGGATGTGGTGTTTGTGAGCTAGGGACCACAGTGGTGTGCATGCGTGCATTGTCCGTGTGCCATGATGAATGTGTTTGTTTAATGTGCAAAGATACTTTCCACTAGGCAACTCCTGACTGCTGTTCCTTCAGCAGATGGGGTCTCTTCAGGCAGGGGGGGACTGTGTGGTTGGGGGGTCAGGTCATCACATATGTCAATCTCCAGACCCTTTCTCATGGCGTAGTTGTGCAGCACACAACATGCACCGATGATCGGGCACAGAAAGTTTGGTGAATACAACAGGGAAACCCCCGGACTTATCCAGGCATTGGGACTTCAGGATGCCAAATGTGCGCTCCACCACTGCACTGCACTGCATTGTATCTTCTCTCTCCTCTGGTTTGAGGATTCCGGTATGGAGTCAGGAGATTGGGCCCAAGTGCATATGCCGAGTCACCTTGAAGGGAAAAGACAGGAGGATGTTATCCGTGCATGTGCCCTTTGTGATGTCTGCATCATGGTGTCGGACAGTCATGCCCGACTCCCATGTCACTCACCAACCAGCCAGCTGTCCCTGTACAGGTTCTGTTCGAATTCTGCTGGGATGGTGCTTCGACGGTATATGTAGCTTAGGTGACCAGATTTTTAAAATGAAAACTGGGGACATATTTTTTCTTTACTAGTAATGGCAACAATCAGCGACTCTGCCCACTGCCTGCCTCACAGCCTCTCAAGTCTTACTCTCCTGGCCCCGGCTACTACTGGATGGGGAGAGGAGGAATATCACTCCGCCAGGGAGGGCACGGAGATAGGCAGGTGGCTGGCAAGGATTTGAGCCAAGGCAAAACAACATGCGAGAGGAGCTGAATGGGCACCCGAAAAGAAATATTCCCTCCGCTCTGACCAGCACATGATCATCAGAAAGGGGTACAGATAATGGAGAAAAATACTACCCCCTATGCTAGTAAGCACGGCGGAGCGGGGGGGGGGGGGTTTAATTCAATTGTTTTTATTTTAATTCTGCACTGACTGACTGTCTTTGAAATTGCCCCTGCCCCCTATTAAATCCAATCTGGGGACAAAACCAGGGACAGACTAAGTCCGGGGACAGTGTCCTCAATCAGGGGACTGTCCCCTGAAACTGGGGATGTCTGGTCACCCTAATGTAGCTGTCATGGCTGGCCCCTGGGTGTTTGGCACGGACGTGCCATATGAGGCATTGGGCATCGGCTATCACCTGTAAGTTGATGGAATGCCACTGCTTACGATTGCAGTATATGTGCTCTGCAGCACGGGGGGGCCGTAGTGCCACATGTGTGCAATCAATGGCCCCGATGGTGCGTGGGAATCCGGCAATTCTGTAGAAATCCTGCATTGCCTTCTGCCGCAGATGCTCATGGGTCGGTTTGATGATGTGGTGGGACATGCGTGTGAGGATTGCGGGGACAACCTGGTGCACACATCTGCTCATGGTGGATTGTGACATCCCAGACACAACTCCACTACTTGTACGTTGGAAAGATCCACTGGCAAGGAAATGGAGTGTTGCCAGTACCTTGACCAATGGCTGCACTGCATGTGAGCGTCCCGACTGGCTGGTGATTTCATCATGCAGGGCTGTGGCTAATTCCAGGATGGCATCAGGGCTAAATCGGAAGATGCAATACACCTCCGATTCCGCCATGCCAAAGACGTTCATGCACATTCGGTATATCCTCTCCCGTGCCCTCCTTCTCTATGCCTGTGGACACAGTAGTGCTATGACCATGGCTGCCCCTGGCATGTTGGCATACAGATGTGTTGTCCTACAAGTGTGGATGCTCAGCTCGTCCATAACAGTGCTGCTGCAGCTGCTCTCCAGCTGACCTGTGCACGTCTGTTGCCGAGTTACACCTGCTTTATGAGGAATAACTTTGCGCCGGGCGTACAACTTAAGCACGGCGCGCGTAGCCAGCGTCGGGCGCACGTACGTTCGTGAATCGCCGTATCTCCCTCATTTGCATATATCAATACAAAATCAATGGGAGCGCCAAATACGTCCAGCGTAAATATGCGCCCACGATACGCCGGCGTAGGCAAGTTACGTTGGTCGGATGAAGCCTATTTTTTGGCGTAGCTTGGTTTCTGAGTCCGGCACATGGATACGACGGCGCATATTTGCACTTACGCGGCGTATCTGCTGATACGTCGGCGCAAGTGCTTTGTGAATCCGGGCCATAGTGTGTATGTATGTATATTATGTAGGTGTATGCACACATGCCTTTGGAGGAAACCGGAGTACCCGGAGGAAACCCACGAAGACACGGAGTGAAAATGCAAGGTCCAGGCAGATTGGCGTCAGTGTCTGGATTCGAACCAATGACCCTCTTGCTGCCAAGTAATGGAGTTAACCACTACACAATCGTATGCATAAAACCATTCTGAAACAGAAGACCTGGATAACAAGGGCACAGCATTCAATGAAGCATCAAAGACCTATATGGGGCCCTGGACCAGCTGGTCCGCTAGCCTAATAACTTCGGGAGAGAGTCGGTGCTCCTCCACTGTCTGGTGAGTGACTGAGACCCCAGAGTAGTGGCCACAATAGGCCGCAAGTCAGACCCCAGCATGGTAAACATGGAACGGGTCAGTACTTCGGATCTTCTATCAGTCAGATCCATACAAGCTGGGGTTCCCGCAATAGGGAGAGTGGTCACCTATACATGACACCCGGAGGGTCCACCACTGGAGAAGAAGCCCACCTTTTGAAAAGGCTCTCCTCAAAGGGGCACTGAACCACCCGGCGGTGAGGGACTACAAAAGCCCTTAGCGGCTTTTCTCATTCCGCCTCTTAGAAATTATCAAAGAAGGGCACAGAAGGAAAAAACCTACACAGAGCGGTCTGATTTGTGTGATCAAAAAAAAGACTGAGCCCTCAGCGGAAACCCAGCTGCACTATCCAGCTTAAAGGGGTTGTAAAGGTTTGTTTTTTATTTTCTAAATAGGTTACTAGTGCATTGTTGGTTCACTTACCTTTGCCTTCAATTTCTCTTCTAAATGTTTTTTTCTTTGTTTTCTTTGTCGGAATTTCTCACTTCCTGTTCCTCCTCAGTAAGGTGTTCAGTAAGCTGTTCTAAATGACTTTCCACCGCTCAGATGATGGTGGAAAGCTTACTGAGGAGAAACAGGAAGTGAGAAATTCAAACAAAGAAAAAAAACATTTAGAAGGGAAATACAAAGAAAGGGTAAGTGAACCAACAATGCACTAGCTTAAAGGAACGTATTTAGAAAATAAAAGATGAACCTTTACAAACCCTTTAAGAGAGTCCCTAGGGGATAAGGGGGCACTCTTTTACCGCCCGTCCGCAGTCCACCCCCACCCCCACCCTGGCACAAACGTGTCCAGGACTAACAAATAAACCTCTGTGGGAATTCCAGGTGCTAACACCTGCAGCCTTCACCAGCATGTTGGGGAAGAACCCAGATACTGACTTCAAATAATAATATTTACATAGTGTCTATTAGAGGTCGACCGATATATCGGCTGGCCGATATATCGGCCGATATTTGGTGTTTTTTAATTAATCGGCATCGGCCGATTTGTGCTGTAAGAAAGCCGATTTTAAACTTCAGCAGCGCGATTTGCAAAAAGCTTCTATAATAGAAGTCAATGCAAATTGTCTGAAGTTTCCCGTGGAGCGTGGAGCGCGACTTGCAAAAAGCTTCTATAATAGAAGTCAATGAAAGTTGCCTGAAGTTTCCCCTGGAGGAGAGACTTGTCTCTGGGCAGCCTGCCAAGTTTTGAGAAAAGATATACAATGTTGCTACTTATCAATGAACTGAACTTGTGTAGGAGAGTTCTTAGTTTAACCATTTAAAGGCTAAATCTTTTTTGACACTTGGTGCTTACAAGTAAAAATCCTGTATTTTCTGCTGGAAAATCACTTGGAACCCCCAAAGATTATATATATATATATATATATATTTTTTAGCAGAGACCCTAGGAAATAAAATAGCGATTGCTGCAATATTTTTTTTTTTTAATTCATCTTTTTATTGTTGTTTTAAAACCATATTACAATCCAACAAGCAAGTGTACAAGCATTTTGCATACAGTATATATAGAAGCGGGACAAAGTAATTCAGAACTAATTTGGGATTTCATGTAACCGATTAAAAGCCACTAAGTCTTGTTGAATGTGTAGTGGCTATGAGTATTACCCTCCCCCTTCTCCCTCCCGCCCTCCCCTGTTCCGTTCGAGAGCATACAACCTCAATGTTAGCTAGCGCGAATAAGTCACAAGTCATGCCATTTGTGGTCAGGGAATCAATCGGGGCCGGCCGAGGGGCGTCAGCCAGCGAGAAAGCTACCGCCAAGGTCACAGCTGAAGTTGTCCTTGGTAACCGAAGTCTCAAGGGCTAGGCGAGTATAGCTTTGTGTAACGCTAAGTAGATTACTCAGCGCTCTACTGCCAAAAGCCCCATAATTTGACAAATTTAGACAGTTTCCCCTGCTTAGTGAAGTAAACTCTTTCATTTGAAATTGTTTGTTTCATAGATGCTGTCCAATGTTCTATGGTCGGGGGAGCCTGTGCCTGCCATTTTTGGGCAATTATCTTGCGAGCCTGGAATAGGCTCCTTAGTATAGCCTCGAGTGTTCCCTGCAATACCCAGCTGTTATCTATGCATCCCAAGAGGCATACCCTGGCTGTGGGATCTAGTAGAGAGCCATATGTCTCATTGATCCGTTTTATAACTCCCACCCAGTAGCTATATAATTTTGGGCACTTCCAGACCATATGTAATAAATCCCCTTTGTTATTGCATCGGGGGCAGTGGTTGTCTTGTCTTTAACCTAGCTTAAACATTTTATGTGGGGTATGGTAGACTCTATAAAGAAGAAATAGGTGGGACAATCTTTGGGCCGGGGCGATGGACACCAAGGTGCCCTGTTGGAGAATCCTAGCCCACTGTTGTGGAGGTATTGATCCCAGGTCTTGCTCCCATGCCTCTCTACTCTTGCACGGGCCTGCTTTACTTAATGCCCTGGCGCCCAGGCAACTATACATCCCTGATATTAAGCCCTTGGCTGCTGTTGCCCCAGTTACGGCAAGCAGAGCAGGAATCTTATCCCATTCGACCGTCTGAGAGCCGAATTGTGTCTGTATAGCATGGCGAACCTGTAAGAATTTAAAAAAGGTTTTATTGGAGATTCTAAATTCTTTTACTAGATCTTGGAATAGTTTCATAGTGTTCCCTTCGAACAGGTGTTTAAGGCGGCTTATGCCTTTACTCGTCCATTCGGACGATACCTCAATGCTTAGTGTCTCTTGTAGCTTGTTGTTGTTCCAAAGAGGGGAGAATTCTGTCGGACCAGCGTATCCCAATACTTTTTTTGCTGTATGCCATGTTTTAATCACTAGTTTTGTAATCAAGTGATTATGGCAACAAAAGTTTGCCTCTAAGGCTTCCACTAGTTGTTT
This sequence comes from Rana kukunoris, assembly GCA_029574335.1. Classification (NCBI taxonomy): domain Eukaryota; kingdom Metazoa; phylum Chordata; class Amphibia; order Anura; family Ranidae; genus Rana; species Rana kukunoris. The sequence continues at coordinate 24,198 of JAJQKJ010001753.1, forward strand.
GTGGGGATTGTCTGTCAGCAAAAGTCGGGTGTTAGAGCCGTCTCCTTCGACGGTTCCACATCCTGCCAGATGTTGCAATTGTGCTGCTAAGAAGTATAGCCTTGGATGTGGAACCGCCATTCCCCCCTCTTTTACAGGGAGTTGTAAGGTTTGTAGGCTTATTCTGACTAGGCCACCCCTCCATATCAGTCCTCTAAATAGAGAGTCTATCTTTTTATACCACTTGTGACCTATCCATACCGGGGAGTTATGTAGGATATATAATAGCTGCGGCTGACAGATCATTTTAATTAAATTGCAGCGGCCTGCAACAGACAAAGGAAGTCTTTTCCAGATTTCGCTTTTGTTTTTCCAATTCACTAATAATGGAGCCAGGTTTAAGTTAATATATTGGGTGGGATCCTTTGAGATCCAGATCCCTAGATACTTAAGTTCAGTGCTTACCATTATTTGGGAGGCACCTGCCGTCCGTTGTAGGTCTACCTGATCCAGCGGCAGCAAAGCTGACTTTGTCCAATTAATGGTAAGGCCTGAGAACCGGCCAAATTCCTCCACCAGTTGGATCGCTTTGTCCAGTGTGCTTTCAACGTCCCCCAGGAAGAACAGGACATCATCTGCGAAGAGAGCTATCTTTTCTTCTCCATGGTGTCTTCTAAACCCTGTTATGTCCGACCTCGCTCTGGCCATAATTGCCAGGGGTTCCATAGCAAGGGCGAACAGAAGGGGGGATAGAGGACACCCCTGTCTCGTGCCTCTCTCCAGCTGAAATATCTCGGAGGTCTCGTTGTTAATTCTGAGCTTGGCTCTTGGTTCTTCATATAACAATTTGATCCAATTGACATAGAGAGGGCCAAAACCAAAACCATCGAGTACCCTCCACAGATAGGCCCACTCAAGGCTATCAAAAGGCTCTTCTGATGTTATTGCTTGTTGCCCTGCCTGGAATAAAGCCGGACTGGTCTGGGTGAATAGGATAGCTAATAAATTTATTTAAGCGTGTCGCAAGAATTTTGGCTAAGATCTTTACATCGGAGGTTAAGAGGGAGATTGGACGATAAGATGAAGGTTCCAACTGGTCCTTCCCTTCCTTGAGTATGACTATAATCGTTGCTTCAGTCATTGAGCAGGGTAGTGTCCCCACACTTGCAGCCCACTCCAATGACTTCAACAACTCTGGGAGCAAAATCTCGCCAAACTTCTTGTACACCTCAATAGGCAGCCCGTCCGGGCCCGGGGATTTCTGATTTGGCATGTCTGATACCGCTTGCTGAATTTCTTTTAAAGTAATTGGTGCGTCCAACTCCTGTCTGTCTTTGTCTGACAGCGTGGGGACTACTATCCTCTGGAAAAATGTTTCCATAGCTCCTGTCTCCGACCCCCCTTTGGTTTTGTAAAGTTCTTTATAATATGTGTGAAATGTTTTTAGTATGATCTGGCCATCTGTCGAAGTTTCACCAGTATTTGTCCGTATTGCAGGGACATTTGACGGGGGGGAGTTAGTTCGAGTCAGAAGGGCTAGCATACGCCCTACCTTCTCGCCCTCGCCAAACTGGAGCTGCTTCTGTAATATTCTCTTGTTCTCTGCTAGTTTTAAAGTAGACCTTCTGTACTCTTCTTGTTTAGCTAGCCATGCAGACCGCAAGGATGGAGTGGGGTTCTCAATGTATCTAATTTCCGCCTGGCTAGACTCGCCAGCCAGCCTGCTCTCTTCCACTCTGCCTGCTTTTTTAATCCTAGCAGCCTGCTGGATCAAGAGGCCTCTCACAAAGGCTTTCAGGGAATCCCAGACCACTCCCGGCGGCGCCGTTCCTTCATTGATAAGCACAAACTCGGCTATCTGTGACTCCACCATTAGGGGTTGCTCAATCAGTTCCAGCCAACCTGGGTTTAACTGCCATTCTTTGCGCGAGGTCCTACTGCCTATCCTAATTGTTAAAGTCAGCGGAGAGTGGTCTGAGACCCCCCTTGGACCATAGTGCATCTTTTTCACCAGGGGCATTACGCCATCACTGCACAGGGCCATATCTATCCTGGATAGAGTGTGGTAGGAGGTGGAGTAACACGAATATTGACGGGTCTGTGGGTAGACTGTTCTCCAAATGTCCCTCATCCCTGTTTCCCCCAGAAAGCGAGCCAGCCGCCCCCCCTTAGGACCGGTCCCCGGGGGGAATCTGTCAATAGTTCTATCCAGAACCTCATTGTAATCACCAATGGCTATGATAGGTATATTTGGTTTATCCAGAGTGAACTCAACAAGGTTGTATAGGACATCGAGCCTAAAAGGTGGAGGGATATATAAGTTGGCCAAAACATAAGGTCTATTTTCAATAAGGCAAAACAAGAATATAAACCGACCATATTCGTCTACCCAAGATTTGGAGCAGGAGAAGGTCATTCCTCTTCCAATCATTGTACTCACACCTCTTGAGTAGGAAGAGTGAACCGAATGGAATTGGGCTTGAAATTTGCGGCTGTTCAAAAGCGGAACTGACTCTTTGGTCAGGTGTGTCTCTTGGAGGCATATTATTCCCGGCATTCCGTCTTCCATGTCATAACTGCAGTTCTTTTAGCTGGATCACCCATGCCTCGTACATTCCAGGAAGTAATAGCCATTAATTTATCCTGCATCTACCAAGGTTGATATAGTAGTCAAGTATTCGGCATTGGTCAAGCAACTAAGAACTGAAGCAGTTGCTAGTGGCCCTCGTAGAGTTTGACCGGTAGCTAGCCAGCCTGCTTTCTTGGCGCCGCTTGCACCTGCTAGTAGCAATATGGCTTGTAGTAACCGAGGTGTATGCTCTCGAACCCCTTCCCCGTGAACCATCCTTCCCCCCCCCCATCCCTCCCCCCCCTAACCCTCCCTCCCTGCCCTGCAGGGCTCCCCATAGGGGCTTGTCTAGTGGCCGCTCTACTCTTACTAACACTCATCCCCCAGTGCATCCCAATACGTATCCCTCTTGCTCATGCCCGCCCCCCCTGGGGGACCCAGTTGGAACCAAAAGTCAGGAGGGGAGACAAAAAAAATATAAATAAATAAATAAATAAATATATATTTAATAAAAAAAAAAAAATGAAGTAAAATAGAATTTCCTCAAGTAGGGGTGCCATATAGTTTAAGAGTTGAGCAAAGGAGAAGAGGGGGACACTGGGGCAAAAAGGCATAGCTTTATTTTCTCGTGCAGCTAGCGATGTAATTATGGGTTCTCGAGACAAATTATGTCCTTGTGATTGTGAATTGGTAAGTGTACATAGTATGACGAGGTCCTAGATTCAAGGGGTGAGTGATCAAGTGCTTAAGCAAAGTGATTGACACTGCACTTGTAATAGTGTAAAAGAGGTAAAAAAAAAAAACACCTTGTGAATGTGTGTGCGATTTGACAAAACACAAAAAAAAAAGGAAAAAAAAAAAAAAGGGGAGGGAAAAAAAGATTATGGGTCAGTACATTCTTTACATGCAAAAAATTGCTTAACCATGTTTGTGCTACAAAAAAAGAAAAAATTACTACGTATGCACGATATGGCAATAGCCTAAATAGGATAAGTAAATGATCAAGTGCTAAGGCAGGTGATTATCAGTGCCCTTATAAGGGTATAAGAGATATATCGACAAAGCCTAGTGAATGTGTGTGTGTTTTGTCGAGGAAAAGGAATTATAAGTCGATACGTTCTTTGCATACACAAATGCTTAACCATGTAAATGCTATCATAAGAAAATACAATTATGTCCTGAAGGACATATAGAGTGCACTTAATTGCCTAAGAAGAGAAAAAAAAAAGGAAGAAAAATGCTAATCAAAATTGTAAATTGTCCTCAATACATTTTTTGCTTGCCAATGTCCAGAGACATGTAAATGCTACCATAAGCAATAAAGACAGATATGCTCATAGGGACCCCGAGGATATACTTAATTGCCAGAGTCTCTGGGAGCATAAGTCCCCCCCTTGGAAAAAAGGGCATCCTTGGTAGAAAAAAAGAAAAAAAAAAAGATTTTTTTTTTTTAATTGGCCTAATTAAGGGGCCTTATCAGATAAAAATTATTTTTGTGTGGTCCCTCCAGTCCCATTTGTTAGTTGGCTTTGTTTTCGTCGTCCGTGCTGCGGTCTAGGGGGCTATAGGGCTGTTTTATTTTCTTCCAGCCAGTTAGCTACTTCCCCCGGATCAGTGAAGAAGAAAGTCCTACCCAGAGCAGCCACTCTGAGACGGGCTGGGTACAGAATCGCATAGGTAATTTTATGTTTCTGTAAAGATTTTTTAGCGGGTATGAACTCAGCTCTCCGTTTCTGCAAGTCAGGTGAAAAATCAGGGTAAATTGACACCCTTGCTCCCTTGTATGTGATGTCTCCAAGCTCTCTAGCCTTTTGGAGCAGGGTCACCTTATCAGTATAGTTAAGGAGTTTAAGTAAGAACGGTCTGGGGTGCTTCCCCTGCTGGAGGATTTTAAAGGGGACCCGGTGGGCCCTCTCAATGGAAAAGAATGGTGAGAGAGCCTCAGAGCCAAAAATATCCCTGCACCAACTTTCCATGAAGGCGACAGGGTTTGGGCCCTCACTTCCTTCAGGTAGACCTACCACTCTCACGTTATTTCTGCGTAGCCTGTTTTCCAACGCATCTAATTTAACCGTTTGTAGATCTGTTAGCTCCTGTAGCCCCCTTAGTTCCCTCTGTAGTGGAAATAGTGTATCCTCCACTGCACTTAATCTCTCCTCGAGTGCATTTGTTCTTATTACAGTCCCATGTAATTCCTGCCTCATAGATGTTAGTTCGTCTTTTAAGCCTGCTAGCTGTCTATCGAAGTTGGCCATAAAGTCCTTACATGCGTTCACAGCACATAACACATCTCTAAGAGTTGGTTCCCCTTCTAGTGCCGAACCATTTATTAAAGGATCGGTTTCACCAGACAACCCCGGAGTTGCATGCATATTTACTATTCCAGGAGCCTCTGTCCCCAGCCCTTTAGTACTCACGGTTTTAGCGTTGTTTAGGCTGGGCGTACTAGAAGATTTTGAGGCTGCTTGACCGAGGCTTCTTCTTTCCTGGGATAGGGTTGACTGCAGTTTGGTCTGCGATGCTGCTGCAACATGTTGACCTTTGGCCGGCGAGATAGCAGGAATGTGTGTGAAACGCTCTAGTTTGGCTGCGGCGGCTTGGTTACCCTTGGTAGATCTGGTAGTAGACATTCTTTACAGGGTTAATCCAGGGTTAATCCAAAGGAAGGGGGAGCAAATTAAAACAAGTTGAAGCGCCAGTGGTGGATCTTTCAAGAAATTGGCAAAGTTCTGGGCGCAGATTTGGTATGTGGTATTGCCTGATTAATTACATGACAAACACCATTCAGAGAGGCCAGTCAAACTCCAATTAACAGCCCTCAAAAATGGGGTACTTTATGGGGTACTTTATGGCTAGTAGTAAGCAAAAAAAAAAAAAAACTCAAAGCAATAGAAAAGGCACTATGTCGGCTTTATGCTGGCTGGAAAAATTCCTCAGCCCTCTCTCAAAGAGCTGCTGTGTTGTGGTGGAGAGAGGCAGTGTAGCTGCTGCTACTGCTACTGCAAAAAAAATAATAAAAAAAATAAGGGTATTAAGTGAGAGGTTGCACCCTCCTTTCTTTTAGATATCAGCTGGATGTGTCCAAGCAAAGTCCCTTCAGTGCTTTAGTACTCATGTGAGATTGTTGGTACTGTTGCTGGGTGCAGACCTGGTCTGGCTCGCCCTGCACTTGTATTGGCCGTACTGCTAGGTATACAGATAGGTCAGGGAAGATAGGACCTGGAGCCCGGAGCCTTTGGAGGGTAGTCCCCGCAATCCCGCGATCTCGCGATACCTGGGGGGGTAGCGCCGCCGAGGGATGGCAGCCAGTACTATCGCCGGTACTATCGCCGGAGCCCTCGGGTCTGCCCGCTCACGCCACTCCCACCGAAGGATTCTTTGAGGTATCGCACACTCCTGCACCCCAGGAGATCCGAGCGAGCAAGCGAAGTGCAGGGAAAGACAAGGAGGGAATGCCAGCCGACGCCGACAACGGTACTTCCGCTATCTTCGCCTCTAGCGCAGTTTGTAGAGCTGTGTAGCGGGCTGTATAACGGGCGGTGGTTTGTAGGGGGCCGTCGGAACGTCGGGTTGATCGAAGAAGGCGCTGAAGGGGTATCCTTAGGCCATACCAGCCATATCTATCTGATAGTCTGTCAGCGCAGTCGGCGCTCGGGTTCCAGGTAGAGCAGAGCAGAGGGATACGCACTCATTCACTCACAGCAGACACTCCTACATCCGGCCATCCCCCTATGATTGCTGCAATATTTAATGTTACACGGTATTTGCGCAGCGGTCTTTCAAGCGCATTTTTTGGGGAAAAAATATGCTTTAACAAATAAAAAAACTAAACAGTAAAGTTAGCCTATTTTTTTCGTCCAAAAGTTTTCATCACCCGTTTTTGTGTATTAGATTTATATATATATATATATATATATATATATATATATATATTATAAATAATATAATTTTTTTTATATCTAAATTACACATACAAGTGCACTGATTGGAGGCTTGTTGTGTTTAAATGTAAGAAATGTTCTGTATTACTTAGCATTTGGTACCTTTCAGGGGTGAGGGGGGGCAGATACCTGCGTAATCCTAGGTATTTGCTCCCTCTTCCGGACATAGATCACTGCGGTGACTGTGGTGACCTACACCACATCTAGCGCTTAATCCGCCCCCAGCTTTCTTCTGGGAGATGCACAGGTCCCAGAAGACAGCAGGGACCAGTGGGATTGCGCAGCGCGTCTCGCACATGCACAGTAGGGAACCAGGAAGTGAAGCCGCAAGGCTTCACGTCCTGATTCCCCTACCGAAGATGGTGGCGGAAGCACCCGAGGGAGAGATGGGCTTCGGGTGCCAGCATTGTGGGCACCCACGACAGGTAAGTGTCCATATATAAACTAGAAAATGCATTTCCTGAGGAAAATACGTGGGAATGCTGAATAGCTGAATTGCTAAGCCCGCACAAATGCCATTCACCATAACCACTATACTATCTTTAGGACATACAAGCAGTGTTCGTTCAGTACTTCTAAAGCCTCTCTTTGATCATTAATGGTGTTGTAAATGTAAAATAATTTTTCCTAAATAGCTTCCTTTACCTTAAGCAGTCCTCCTTTACTTACCTCATCCTTTGATTTTGCTTTTAAATGTCCTTATTTCTTCTGAGAAATACTCACTTCCTGTTCTTCTGTCTGTAACTCCACACAGTAATGCGAGGCTTTTTCCCTGGTGTGGAGAAAGCCTCTTGATGGGGGAGGGAGTGAGCAGGATGCCCACTAACACACAGCTCATTTCTCTATCTGCAAAGTAGAGAGTGTCCTGGTCGCCCCTCCCCCTCAAGAGGTTTTCTCCACAGCAGGTGTGTGAGGGGGAATATTGCACTGAGAGAGAATTACCATTACAAATGCCTTTAATTCACAGACCAAATGAGTTACCGAACCCTTCAAACAAACCTTAATAAATCCTCAACCGTACATGCGATCGATACAGCAACTTCACCGCTGTAAAGACAGGACCCTTGTGAACGCATCTATATGAAATTTATGTTGATAAACTTAAAAATGTGGCCATGTCAGCGATTTAGAAAAGAGTGTAATTGTGTGTCTTACTAACACATTTTAAAAGCGCGTTATAATGAAGGCCTATGGGAAATTTTTTGGAACTCTTGTCCTTTAGAAGCTCCAGCAAGGAAAAGTAAAATGCGCATCACAAAACTGATCACATTGCCTGAAAGCAGACAAAAATACCTACCATTTGATATATAAATTGTGTATGACAAGTAGATCTTGTGGGCGTGAGAGCAATTTGTTCCCCCTTTTTTATAGATAATCAGAGTTTTTTCAAAACTCACACTGTAAAGGTCACATGACTCACTCTAGCAGCTTTCCATAGACACGCAGTGTAATCGATAAAATTTTCTGAAAAAATCACTAAACGTAAATTGCTTTTTCACAAAAACTATAAAAGATTTCAATCTGAAAAGTCATAGCCGGATAGCTGAATATTTTGTGACCGTGGTAAAGTTTGTTTGGTGTCTGTCAGTGAAAGTATGAAGGAGGAGTTACATTTTGAATCACGTAAGATTTTAAGCAGGAGAAAGCATGTTCTCATTGAATTCAATGTTAAAAAAAAGCGACTAAAAGCTTAATATTTAAAAATATATAAATAGCACAAAAAAAACTTGAAGAAGTCTCATCGTTAGCTGAATGAGATGAACATTTTAAAAGTTGAATGGTCTCATTTGCTGAAAGTATGGCGAAGTTACGCAGAGCCAAAAAACGTACGGAATAAAATTAATAATAACTAGAAAATGCATTTCCTGAGGAAAATACGTGGGAATGCTGAATAGCTGAATTGCTAAGCCCGCACAAATCCCATTCACCATAACCGCTATACTATCTTTAGGACATACAAGCAGTGTTCCTTCAGTACTTCTAAAGCCTCTCTTTAATCATTAAAGATGTTGTAAAGGTAAAATCATTTTCCTTAAATAACTTCCTTTACCTTTGTGCAGTCCTCCTTTACTTACCTCATCCTTTGATTTTGCTTTTAAATGTCCTCATTTCTTCTGAGAAATCCTCACTTCCTGTTCTTCTGTCTGTAACTCCACACAGTAATGCAAGGCTTTTTCCCTGGTATGGAGAAAGCCTCTTGAGGGGGGAGGGGGTGAGCAGGACGCCCACTAACACACAGCTCCTTTCTCTATCTGCAAAGTACAGAGCGTCCTGACTTCCTGGTCGCCCCTCCCCCTCAAGAGGTTTTCTCCCCTCCCCCAGGTGTGTGAGGGGGATAATTGCACTGAGGTAAAGGAAGCTATTTAGGGAAAGAATTACCATTACAAACGCTTTTTACCGTGTTTCCCCGAAAATAAGACGTACTCCGAAAATAAGCCGTAGCGGGATTTCGACGCAAGATAGAAATATAAGACACCCCTCCGAAAATAAGACGTAGCGATGTAGTGTCGAATCTCCGAAAATAAGATGTAGTGTCGAATCTCCGAAAATAAGATGTAGTGTCGAATCTCCGAAAATAAGATGTAGTGTCGAATCTCCGAAAATAAGATGTAGTGTCGAATCTTGTAGTGATATCTTGTAGTGGTACAACCAGACAAGATGAGTGCAAAAAGAAAGAGTTATTCTGTTGAGTACAAGAAAGGAATTGTGGAGGACTCCCGAGGCAAGAATCTTACGGCTTTTTGCAAAGAGAAGAAGTTGGATATCCGAATGGTCCAAAAATGGCGTGCAGAATACGATAATCTCAGTCTACAGGTGGACAGAGGAAATGCTAAGAAGCGCAAGTGTGGTTCAGGTAGGCAACCTTTATTTTCTGTAATAAAAATAAGACACCCCCCGAAAATAAGCCATAGTGTGATTTCTTGAGGAAAAAAAAATATAAGACGGTGTCTTATTTTCGGGGAAACACGGTATCTACACACAAAATAAGTGAAATAACCCTTCAAACAAACCTTAATAAATCCACAACCGTACATGCGATCGATACAGCGACTTCACCGTATAAAAGACAAGACCCTTGTGAACGCATCGATATGAAATTTATGTTGATAAACCTAAAAATGTGGCCATGTCAGCGATTTAGAAAAGAGTATCTTTGTGTGTCTTACTAACAAATTTTAAAAGTCGGTTATAATGAAGGTCTATGGGGAAAAATTTGGAACTCTTGTCCTTTAGAAGCTCCAGCAACGAAAAGTAAAATGCGCATCACAAAACTGATCACATTGCCTGAAAGCAGACAAAAATACCTTCCATTTGATATATAAATTGTGTATGACAAGTAGATCTTGTGGGCGTGAGAGCAATTTGTTCCCCCTTTTTTATAGATAATACGATTCTTTTCAAAACTCACACTCTAAAGGTCACATGACTCACTCTAACAGCTCTCCATAGAAAGACTGTTAAATCGATAAAATTTTCTGAAAAAATCACTAAACGTAAATTGCTTTTTCACAAAAACTATAACAGATTTCAATCTGAAAAGTCATAGCCGGATAGCTGAATATTTTGTGACCGTGGTAAAGTTTGTTTGGTGTCTGTCAGTGAAAGTATGAAGGAGGAGATACATTTTGTACGGCATGAGTTTTGAAGCAGGAGAAAGCATGTTCTCATTGACTTTAATGTTAAAAAAAAAGCGACTAAAAGCTTAATATTTTAAAAAATATAAATAGCACAAAAAAACTTGAAGAAGTCCCATCGTTAGCTGAATGAGATGAACATTTTAAAAGTTGAATGGTCTCAATCGCTGAAAGTATGGCGAAGTTACGCAGAGCCAAAAAACGTACGGAATAAAATTTAAATTAAGAATAATAAAAAACGAATAACAATACTGGGAATGCTTATTAAAGCATTCCCACTAATAATAAAAAAACGAATAACAATACTGGGAATGCTTATTAAAGCATTCCCACTAATTAAGAATAATAAAAAACGAATAACAATACTGGGAATGCTTATTAAAGCATTCCCACTAACTAGAAAATGCATTTCCTGAGGAAAATACGTGGGAAAGCTGAATAGCTGAATTGCTAAGCCCGCACAAATCCCATTCACCATAACCACTATACTATCTTTAGGACATACAAGCAGTGTTCCTTCAGTACTTATAAAGCCTCTCTTTAATCATTAAAGGTGTTGTAAAGGTAAAATCATTTTCCCTAAATAACTTCCTTTACCTTAGTGCAGTCCTCCTTTACTTACCTCATCCTTTGATTTTGCTTTTAAATGTCCTTATTTCTTCTGAGAAATCCTCACTTCCTGTTCTTCTGTCTGTAACTCCACACAGTAGTGCAAGGCTTTTTCCCTGGTGTGGAGAAAGCCCGTTGAGGGGGGAGGGGGTGAGCAGGACGCCCACTAACACACAGCTCCTTTCTCTATCTGCAAAGTACAGAGCGTCCTGACTTCCTGGTCGTCCCTCCCCCCTCAAGAGGTTTTCTCCCCTCCCCTGGGTGAGTGAGGGGGAATATTGCACTGAGGTAAAGGAAGCTATTTAGGGAAAGAATTACCATTACAAACGCTTTTTATCTACACACAAAATAAGTGAAATAACCCTTCAGACAAACCTTAATAAATCCACAACCGTACATGCGATCGATACAGCGACTTCACCGTATAAAAGACAAGACCCTTGTGAACACATCGATATGAAATTTATGTTGATAAACTTAAAAATGTGGCCATGTCAGCGATTTAGAAAAGAGTATCTTTGTGTGTCTTACTAACAAATTTTAAAAGTGCGTTATAATGAAGGCCTATGGGGAAAAATTTGGAACTCTTGTCCTTTAGAAGCTCCAGCAACGAAAAGTAAAATGCGCATCACAAAACTGATCACATTGCCTGAAAGCAGACAAAAATACCTTCCATTTGATATATAAATTGTGTATGACAAGTAGATCTTGTGGGCGTGAGAGCAATTTGTTCCCCCTTTTTTATAGATAATCCGAGTTTTTTCAAAACTCACCCTCTAAAGGTCACATGACTCACTCTAGCAGCTTTCCATAGACAAGCAGTGTAATCGATAAAATGTTCTGAAAAAATCACTAAACGTAAATTGCTTTTTCACAAAAACTATAAAAGATTTCAATCTGAAAAGTCATAGCCGGATAGTTGAATATTTTGTGACCGTGGTAAAGTTTGTTTGGTGTCTGTCAGTGAAAGTATGAAGGAGGAGATACATTTTGTACGGCATGAGTTTTGAAGCAGGAAAAAGCATGTTCTCATTGACTTCAATGTTAAAAAAAAGCGACTAAAAGCTTAATATTTTAAAAAGTATAAATAGCACAAAAAAACTTGAAGAAGTCCCATCGTTAGCTAAATGAGATGAACATTTTAAAAGTTGAATGGTCTCAATCGCTGAAAGTATGGCGAAGTTACACAGAGCCAAAAAACGTACGGAATAAAGGATAAAACTAGAAAATGCATTTCCTGAGGAAAATACGTGGGAATGCTGAATAGCTGAATTGCTAAGCCCGCACAAATCCTATTCACCATAACCACTATACTATCTTTAGGACATACAAGCAGTGTTCCTTCAGTACTTTTAAAGCCTCTCTTTAATCATTAAAGGTGTTGTAAAGGTAAAATCATTTTCCCTAAATAACTTCCTTTACCTTAGTGCAGTCCTCCTTTACTTACCTCATCCTTTGATTTTGCTTTTAAATGTCCTTATTTCTTCTGAGAAATCCTCACTTCCTGTTCTTCTGTCTGTAACTCCACACACTAGTGCAAGGCTTTTTCCCTGGTGTGGAGAAAGCCTCTTGAGGGGGGAGGGGGTGAGCAGGACGCCCACTAACACACAGCTCCTTTCTCTATCTGCAAAGTACAGAGCGTCCTGACTTCCTGGTCGCCCCTCCCCCCTCAAGAGGTTTTCTCCCCTCCCCCAGGTGTGTGAGGGGATAATTGCACTGAGGTAAAGAAAGCTATTTAGGGAAACAAATACCATTACAAACGCTTTTTATCTACACACAAAATAAGTGAAATAACCCTTCAAACAAACCTTAATAAATCCACAACCGTACATGCGATCGATACAGCGACTTCACCGTATAAAAGACAAGACCCTTGTGAACGCATCGATATGAAATTTATGTTGATAAACTTAAAAATGTGGCCATGTCAGCGATTTGGAAAAGAGTATCTTTGTGTGTCTTACTAACAAATTTTAAAAGCGCGTTATAATGAAGGTCTATGGGGAAAATTTTGGAACTCTTGTCCTTTAGAAGCTCCAGCAACGAAAAGTAAAATGCGCATCACAAAACTGATCACATTGCCTGAAAGCAGACAAAAATACCTTCCATTTGATATATAAATTGTGTATGACAAGTAGATCTTGTGGGCGTGAGAGCAATTTGTTCCCCCTTTTTTATAGATAATACGATTCTTTTCAAAACTCACACTCTAAAGGTCACATGACTCACTCTAGCAGCCTTTCATAGACACGCAGTGTAATCGATAAAATTTTCTGAAAAAATCACTAAACGTAAATTGCTTTTTCACAAAAACTATAAAAGATTTCAATCTGAAAAGTCATAGCCGGATAGCTGAATATTTTGTGACCGTAGTAAAGTTTGTTTGGTGTCTGTCAGTGAAAGTATGAAGGAGGAGATACATTTTGTACGGCATGAGTTTTGAAGCAGAAGAAAGCATGTTCTCATTGACTTCAATGTTAAAAAAAAGCGACTAAAAGCTTAATATTTTAAAAAATATAAATAGCACAAAAAAACTTGAAGAAGTCCCATCGTTAGCTGAATGAGATGAACATTTTAAAAGTTGAATGGTCTCAATCGCTGAAAGTATGGCGAAGTTACGCAGAGCCAAAAAACGTACGGAATAAAATTAAAATTAAGAACTAGAAAATGCATTTCCTGAGGAAAATACGTGGGAATGCTGAATTGCTAAGCCCGCTCAAATGCCATTCACCATAACCACTACACTATCTTTAGGACATACAAGCAGTGTTCCTTCAGTACTTATAAAGCCTCTCTGATCATTAAAGGTGTTGTAAAGGTAAAATAATTTTCCCTAAATAGCTTCCTTTACCTTAGTGCAGTCCTCCTTTACTTATCTCATCCTTTGATTTTGCTTTTAAATGTCCTTATTTCTTCTGAAAAACCCTCACTTCCTGTTCTTCTGTCTGTAACTCCACACAGTAGTGCAAGGCTTTTTCCCTGGTGTGAAGAAAGCCTCTTGAGGGGGTGAGCAGGACGTCCACTAACCCACAGCTCCTTTATCTGCAAAGTAGAGAGTGTCCTGGTCGCCCCTCCCCCCTCAAGAGGTTTTCTCCCCTCCCCCAGGTGTGTGAGGGGAATATTGCACTGAGGTAAAGGAAGCTATTTAGGGAAAGAATTACCATTACAAACACTTTTTATCTACACACAAAATAAGTGAAATAACCCTTCAAACAAACCTTAATAAATCCACAACCGTACATGCGATCGATACAGCGACTTCACCGTATAAAAGACAAGACCCTTGTGAACGCATCGATATGAAATTTATGTTGATAAACTTAAAAATGTGGCCATGTCAGCGATTTAGAAAAGAGTGTCGTTGTGCATTTTATTGGCAAAAATTAAATGACGTTTATAATGAAGGCCTATGGGAGAAATGTTGGAACTCTTGTCCTTTCGAAGCTCCAGCAACGAAAAGTAAAATGCGCATCACAAAACTGATCACATTGCCTGAAAGCAGACAAAAATACCTTCCATTTGATATATAAATTGTGTATGACAAGTAGATCTTGTGGGCGTGAGAGCAATTTGTTCCCCCTTTTTTATAGATAATACGATTCTTTTCAAAACTCACACTCTAAAGGTCACATGACACACTCTAAGCCAGCTCCATAGACACGCAGTGTAATCGATAAAATTTTCTGAAAAAATCACTAAACGTAAATTGCTTTTTCACAAAAACTATAAAAGATTTCAATCTGAAAAGTCATAGCCGGATAGCTAAATATTTTGTGACCGTGGTAAAGTTTGTTTGGTGTCTGTCAGTGAAAGTATGAAGGAGGAATTACATTTTGAATCACGTACGTTTTTAAGCAGGAATAAGCATGTTCTCATTGACTTCAATGTTAAAAAAAAGCGACTAAAAGCTTAATATTTAAAAAAATATAAATAGCACAAAAAAACTTGAAGAAGTTCCATCGTTAGCTGAATGAGATGAACATTTTAAAAGTTGAATGGTCTCAATCGCTGAAAGTATGGCGAAGTTACGCAGAGCCAAAAAACGTACGGAATAATAAAATTAAGACATAATAAGAACTAGAAAATGCATTTCCTGAGGAAAATACGTGGGAATGCTGAATAGCTGAATTGCTAAGCCCGCACAAATCCCATTCACCATAACCACTATACTATCTTTAGGACATACAAGCAGTGTTCCTTCAGTACTTCTAAAGCCTCTCTTTAATCATTAAAGGTGTTGTAAAGGTAAAATCATTTTCCTTAAATAACTTCCTTTACCTTTGTGCAGTCCTCCTTTACTTACCTCATCCTTTGATTTTGCTTTTAAATGTCCTTATTTCTTCTGAGAAATCCTCACTTCCTGTTCTTCTGTCTGTAACTCCACACAGTAATGCAAGGCTTTTTCCCTGGTGTGGAGAAAGCCTCTTGAGGGGGGAGGGGGTGAGCAGGACGCCCACTAACACACAGCTCCTTTCTCTATCTGCAAAGTACAGAGCATCCTGACTTCCTGGTCGCCCCTCCCCCCTCAAGAGGTTTTCTCCCCTCCCCCAGGTGTGTGAGGGGGAATATTGCACTGAGGTAAAGGAAGCTATTTAGGGAACGAATTACCATTACAAACGCTTTTTATCTACACACAAAATAAGTGAAATAACCCTTCAAACAAACCTTAATAAATCCACAACCGTACATGCGATCGATACAGCGACTTCACCGTATAAAAGTCAAGACCCTTGTGAACGCATCGATATGAAATTTATGTTGATAAACTTAAAAATGTGGCCATGTCAGCGATTTAGAAAAGAGTATCTTTGTGTGTCTTACTAACAAATTTTAAAAGTCGGTTATAATGAAGGTCTATGGGGAAAAATTTGGAACTCTTGTCCTTTAGAAGCTCCAGCAACGAAAAGTAAAATGCGCATCACAAAACTGATCACATTGCCTGAAAGCAGACAAAAATACCTTCCATTTGATATATAAATTGTGTATGACAAGTAGATCTTGTGGGCGGGAGAGCAATTTGTTCCCCCTTTTTTATAGATAATACGATTCTTTTCAAAACTCACACTCTAAAGGTCACATGACTCACTCTAACAGCTCTCCATAGAAAGACTGTTAAATCGATAAAATTTTCTGAAAAAATCACTAAACGTAAATTGCTTTTTCACAAAAACTATAACAGATTTCAATCTGAAAAGTCATAGCCGGATAGCTGAATATTTTGTGACCGTGGTAAAGTTTGTTTGGTGTCTGTCAGTGAAAGTATGAAAGAGGAGATACATTTTGTACGGCATGAGTTTTGAAGCAGGAGAAAGCATGTTCTCATTGACTTCAATGTTAAAAAAAAGCGACTAAAAGCTTAATATTTTAAAAAATATAAATAGCACAAAAAAACTTGAAGAAGTCCCATCGTTAGCTGAATGAGATGAACATTTTAAAAGTTGAATGGTCTCAATCGCTGAAAGTATGGCGAAGTTACGCAGAGCCAAAAAACGTACGGAATAATAAAATTAAGACATAATAAGAACTAGAAAATGCATTTCCTGAGGAAAATACGTGGGAATGCTGAATAGCTGAATTGCTATACCCGCACAAATCCCATTCACCATAACCACTATACTATCTTTAGGACATACAAGCAGTGTTCCTTCAGTACTTCTAAAGCCTCTCTTTAATCATTAAAGGTGTTGTAAAGGTAAAATCATTTTCCTTAAATAACTTCCTTTACCTTTGTGCAGTCCTCCTTTACTTACCTCATCCTTTGATTTTGCTTTTAAATGTCCTTATTTCTTCTGAGAAATCCTCACTTCCTGTTCTTCTGTCTGTAACTCCACACAGTAATGCAAGGCTTTTTCCCTGGTGTGGAGAAAGCCTCTTGAGGGGGGAGGGGGTGAGCAGGACGCCCACTAACACACAGCTCCTTTCTCTATCTGCAAAGTACAGAGCATCCTGACTTCCTGGTCGCCGCTCCCCCCTCAAGAGGTTTTCTCCCCTCCCCCAGGTGTGTGAGGGGGAATATTGCACTGAGGTAAAGGAAGCTATTTAGGGAACGAATTACCATTACAAACGCTTTTTATCTACACACAAAATAAGTGAAATAACACTTCAAACAAACCTTAATAAATCCACAACCGTACATGCGATCGATACAGCGACTTCACCGTATAAAAGACAAGACCCTTGTGAATGCATCGATATGAAATTTATGTTGATAAACTTAAAAATGTGGCCATGTCAGCGATTTAGAAAAGAGTATCTTTGTGTGTCTTACTAACAAATTTTAAAAGTCGGTTATAATGAAGGTCTATGGGGAAAAATTTGGAACTCTTGTCCTTTAGAAGCTCCAGCAACGAAAAGTAAAATGCGCATCACAAAACTGATCACATTGCCTGAAAGCAGACAAAAATACCTTCCATTTGATATATAAATTGTGTATGACAAGTAGATCTTGTGGGCGGGAGAGCAATGTGTTCCCCCTTTTTTATAGATAATACGATTCTTTTCAAAACTCACACTCTAAAGGTCACATGACTCACTCTAACAGCTCTCCATAGAAAGACTGTTAAATCGATAAAATTTTCTGAAAAAATCACTAAACGTAAATTGCTTTTTCACAAAAACTATAACAGATTTCAATCTGAAAAGTCATAGCCGGATAGCTGAATATTTTGTGACCGTGGTAAAGTTTGTTTGGTGTCTGTCAGTGAAAGTATGAAGGAGGAGATACATTTTGTACGGCATGAGTTTTGAAGCAGGAGAAAGCATGTTCTCATTGACTTCAATGTTAAAAAAAAGCGACTAAAAGCTTAATATTTTAAAAAATATAAATAGCACAAAAAAACTTGAAGAAGTCCCATCGTTAGCTGAATGAGATGAACATTTTAAAAGTTGAATGGTCTCAATCGCTGAAAGTATGGCGAAGTTACGCAGAGCCAAAAAACGTACGGAATAAAATTAAGACATAAGAAGAATAATAAAAAACGAATAACAATACTGGGAATGCTTATTAAAGCATTCCCACTAATAATAAAAAACGAATAACAATACTGGGAATGCTTATTAAAGCATTCCCACTAATTAAGAACTAGAAAATGCATTTCCTGAGGAAAATATGTGGGAATGCTGAATAGCTGAATTGCTAAGCCCGCACAAATCCCATTCACCATAACCGCTATACTATCTTTAGGACATACAAGCAGTGTTCCTTCAGTACTTCTAAAGCCTCTCTTTAATCATTAAAGGTGTTGTAAAGGTAAAATCATTTTCCTTAAATAACTTCCTTTACCTTTGTGCAGTCCTTCTTTACTTACCTCATCCTTTGATTTTGCTTTTAAATGTCCTCATTTCTTCTGAGAAATCCTCACTTCCTGTTCTTCTGTCTGTACTCCACACAGTAATGCAAGGCTTTTTCCCTGGTGTGGAGAAAGCCTCTTGAGGGGGGAGGGGGTGAGCAGGACGCCCACTAACACACAGCTCCTTTCTCTATCTGCAAAGTACAGAGCGTCCTGACTTCCTGGTCGCCCCTCCCCCTCAAGAGGTTTTCTCCCCTCCCCCAGGTGTGTGAGGGGGATAATTGCACTGAGGTAAAGGAAGCTATTTAGGGAAAGAATTACCATTACAAACGCTTTTTATCTACACACAAAATAAGTGAAATAACCCTTCAAACAAAACCTTAATAAATCCACAACCGTACATGCGATCGATACAGCGACTTCACCGTATAAAAGACAAGACCCTTGTGAACGCATCGATATGAAATTTATGTTGATAAACTTAAAAATGTGGCCATGTCAGCGATTTAGAAAAGAGTATCTTTGTGTGTCTTACTAACAAATTTTAAAAGTCGGTTATAATGAAGGTCTATGGGGAAAAATTTGGAACTCTTGTCCTTTAGAAGTTCCAGCAACGAAAGAGTAAAAATGCGCATCACAAAACTGATCACATTGCCTGAAAGCAGACAAAAATACCTTCCATTTGATATATAAATTGTGTATGACAAGTAGATCTTGTGGGCGTGAGAGCAATTTGTTCCCCCTTTTTTATAGATAATTACGTTTCTTTTCAAAACTCACACTATAAAGGTCACATGACTCACTCTAACCAGCTCTCCATAGAAAGACTGTTAAATCGATAACATTTTCTGAAAAAATCACTAAACGTAAATTGCTTTTTCACAAAAACTATAACAGATTTCAATCTGAAAAGTCATAGCCGGATAGCTGAATATTTTGTGACCGTGGTAAAGTTTGTTTGGTGTCTGTCAGTGAAAGTATGAAGGAGGAGATACATTTTGTACGGCATGAGTTTTGAAGCAGGAAAAAGCATGTTCTCATTGACTTCAATGTTAAAAAAAAGCGACTAAAAGCTTAATATTTTAAAAAATATAAATAGCACAAAAAAACTTGAAGAAGTCCCATCGTTAGCTGAATGAGATGAACATTTTAAAAGTTGAATGGTCTCAATCGCTGAAAGTATGGCGAAGTTACGCAGAGCCAAAAAACGTACGGAATAAAATTAAAACTAGAAAATGCATTTCCTGAGGAAAATACGTGGGAATGCTGAATAGCTGAATTGCTAAGCCCGCACAAATCCCATTCACCATAACCACTATACTATCTTTAGGACATACAAGCAGTGTTCCTTCAGTACTTATAAAGCCTCTCTTTAATCATTAAAGGTGTTGTAAAGGTAAAATCATTTTCCCTAAATAACTTCCTTTACCTTAGTGCAGTCCTCCTTTTCTTACTTACCTCATCCTTTGATTTTGCTTTTAAATGTCCTTATTTCTTCTGAGAAATCCTCACTTCCTGTTCTTCTGTCTGTAACTCCACACAGTAGTGCAAGGCTTTTTCCCTGGTGTGGAGAAAGCCTCTTGAGGGGGGAGAGGGGGTGAGCAGGACGCCCACTAACACACAGCTCCTTTCTCTATCTGCAAAGTACAGAGCGTCCTGACTTCCTGGTCGCCCCTCCCCCCTCAAGAGGTTTTCTCCCCTCCCCAGGTGTGTGAGGGGGAATATTGCACTGAGGTAAAGGAAGCTATTTAGGGAAAGAATTACCATTACAAACGCTTTTTATCTACACACAAAATAAGTGAAATAACCCTTCAAACAAACCTTAATAAATCCACAACCGTACATGCGATCGATACAGCGACTTCACCGTATAAAAGACAAGACCCTTGTGAACGCATCGATATGAAATTTATGTTGATAAACTTAAAAATGTGGCCATGTCAGCGATTTAGAAAAGAGTATCTTTGTGTGTCTTACTAACAAATTTTAAAAGTCGGTTATAATGAAGGTCTATGGGGAAAAATTTGGAACTCTTGTCCTTTAGAAGCTCCAGCAACGAAAAGTAAAATGCGCATCACAAAACTGATCACATTGCCTGAAAGCAGACAAAAATACCTTCCATTTGATATATAAATTGTGTATGACAAGTAGATCTTGTGGGCGTGAGAGCAATTTGTTCCCTCTTTTTTATAGATAATCCGAGTTTTTTCAAAACTCACACTGTAAAGGTCACATGACTCACTCTGAGCCATGTCCATAGGAAGACTGTTTAATCGATAAAATTTTCTGAAAAAATCACTAAACGTAAATTGCTTTTTCACAAAAACTATAAAAGATTTCAATCTGAAAAGTCATAGCCGGATAGCTGAATATTTTGTGACCGTGGTAAAGTTTGTTTGGTGTCTGTCAGTGAAAGTATGAAGGAGGAGATACATTTTGAACGGCATGAGTTTTGAAGCAGGAAAAAGCATGTTCTCATTGACTTCAATGTTAAAAAAAAGCGACTAAAAGCTTAATATTTTAAAAAGTATAAATAGCACAAAAAAACTTGAAGAAGTCCCATCGTTAGCTAAATGAGATGAACATTTTAAAAGTTGAATGGTCTCAATCGCTGAAAGTATGGCGAAGTTACGCAGAGCCAAAAAACGTACGGAATTAAAATTAATAAGAACTAGAAAATGCATTTCCTGAGGAAAATACGTGGGAATGCTGAATAGCTGAATTGCTAAGCCCGCACAAATCCCATTCACCATAACCACTATACTATCTTTAGGACATACAAGCAGTGTTCCTTCAGTACTTATAAAGCCTCTCTTTAATCATTAAAGGTGTTGTAAAGGTAAAATCATTTTCCCTAAATAACTTCCTTTACCTTAGTGCAGTCCTCCTTTACTTACCTCATCCTTTGATTTTGCTTTTAAATGTCCTTATTTCTTCTGAGAAATCCTCACTTCCTGTTCTTCTGTCTGTAACTCCACACAGTAGTGCAAGGCTTTTTCCCTGGTGTGGAGAAAGCCTCTTGAGGGGGGAGGGGGCTTGTGAGCAGGACGCCCACTAACACACAGCTCCTTTCTCTATCTGCAAAGTACAGAGCGTCCTGACTTCCTGGTCGCCCCTCCCCCTCAAGAGGTTTTCTCCCCTCCCCCAGGTGTGTGAGGGGGATAATTGCACTGAGGTAAAGGAAGCTATTTAGGGAAAGAATTACCATTACAAACGCTTTTTATCTACACACAAAAATAAGTGAAATAACCCTTCAAACAAACCTTAATAAATCCACAACCGTACATGCGATCGATACAGCGACTTCACCGTATAAAAGACAAGACCCTTGTGAACGCAT
The DNA here is from genome assembly GCA_029574335.1 of Rana kukunoris. Taxonomy (NCBI): domain Eukaryota; kingdom Metazoa; phylum Chordata; class Amphibia; order Anura; family Ranidae; genus Rana; species Rana kukunoris. The sequence continues at coordinate 45,560 of JAJQKJ010001753.1, forward strand.
CGATATGAAATTTATGTTGATAAACTTAAAAATGTGGCCATGTCAGCGATTTAGAAAAGAGTACTTTGTGTGTCTTTACTAACAAATTTTAAAAGTCGCGTTATAATGAAGGCCTATGGGGAAAAATTTGGAACTCTTGTCCTTTAGAAGCTCCAGCAACGAAAAGTAAAATGCGCATCAAAAGATGATCACATTGCCTGAAAGCAGACAAAAATACCTTCCATTTGATATATAAATTGTGTATGACAAGTAGATCTTGTGGGCGTGAGAGCATTTGTTCCCCTTTTTTATAGATAATACGATTTTTTTCAAAACTCACACTCTAAAGGTCACATGACTCACTCTAGCCATGTCCATAGGAAGACTGTTAATCGATAAAATTTTCTGAAAAAATCACTAAACGTAAATTGCTTTTTCACAAAAACTATAAAAGATTTCAATCTGAAAAGTCATAGCCGGATAGCTGAATATTTTGTGACCTGGTAAAGTTTGTTTGGTGTCTGTCAGTGAAAGTATGAAGGAGGAGATACATTTTGTACGGCACGTTTTTGAAGCAGGAATAAAGCATGTTCTCATTGACTTCAATGTTAAAAAAAAAGCGACTAAAAGCTTAATATTTTAAAAAGTATAAATAGCACAAAAAAACTTGAAGAAAGTCCCATCGTTAGCTAAAGAGAGATGAACATTTTAAAAGTTGAATGGTCTCAATCGCTGAAAGTATGAAAGTATGGCGAAGTTACGCAGAGCCCAAAAAACGTACGGAATAAAATAAGAAAATGAACTAGAAAATGCATTTCCTGAGGAAAATACGTGGGAATGCTGAATAGCTGAATTGCTAAGCCCGCACAAATCCCATTCACCATAACCACTATACTATCTTTAGGACATACAAGCAGTGTTCCTTCAGTACTTATAAAGCCTCTCTTTAATCATTAAAGGTGTTGTAAAGGTAAAATCATTTTCCCTAAATAACTTCCTTTACCTTAGTGCAGTCCTCCCTTTACTTACCTCATCCTTTGATTTTGCTTTTAAATGTCCTTATTTCTTCTGAGAAATCCTCACTTCCTGTTCTTCTGTCTGTAACTCCACACAGTAGTGCAAGGCTTTTTCCCTGGTGTGGAGGAAAGCCTCTTGAGGGGGGAGGGGGTGAGCAGGACGCCCACTAACACACAGCTCCTTTCTCTATCTGCAAAGTACAGAGCGTCCTGACTTCCTGGTCGCCCCTCCCCCTCAAGAGGTTTTCTCCCCCCCCCCAGGTGTGTGAGGGGGAATATTGCACTGAGGTAAAGGAAGCTATTTAGGGAAAGAATTACCATTACAAATGCTTTTTATCTACACACAAAATAAGTGAAATAACCCTTCAAACCAAACCTTAATAAATCCACAACCGTACATGCGATCGATACAGCGACTTCACCGTATAAAAGACAAGACCCTTGTGAACGCATCGATATGAAATTTTTGTTGATATAACTTAAAAATGTGGCCATGTCAGCGATTTAGAAAAGAGTATCTTTGTGTGTCTTACTAACAATTTTAAAAGCGCGTTATAATGAAGGCCTATGGGGGAAAAATTTGGAACTCTTGTCCTTTAGAAGCTCCAGCAACGAAAAGTAAAATGCGCATCACAAAACTGATCACATTGCCTGAAAGCAGACAAAATACCTTCCATTTGATATATAATTGTGTATGACAAGTAGATCTTTGTGGGGGTATGAGAGCAATTTGTTCCCCCTTTTTTATAGATAATACGAGTTTTTTTCAAATACTACACTGTAAAGGTCACATGACTCACTCTAACAGGTCCATAGAAAGACTGTTAAATCGATAAAATTTTCTGAAAAAATCACTAACGTAAATTGCTTTTTCACAAAAAACTATAAAAGATTTCAATCTCAGAAAAGTCATTAGCCGGATAGCTGAATATTTGTGACCGTGGTAAAGTTTGTTTGGTGTCTGTCAGTGAAAGTATGAGGGAGGAGATACATTTTGTACGGCATGAGTTTTGAAGCAGGGAAAAGCATGTTCTCATTGACTTCAATGTTAAAAAAAGCGACTAAAGCTTAATATTTTTAAAAAGTATAAATACTACTCAAAAAAACTTGAATAGTCCCATCGTTAGCTGAATGAGATGAACATTTTAAAAGTTGAATGGTCTCAATCGCTGAAAGTATGGCGAAGTTACGCCAGAGCAAAAAACGTACGGGAATAAAAATTAAGAATAACTATGAAATGCCATTTCCCGAGGAAAATACGTGGGAATGCTGAATAGCAGAATTGCTAAGCCGGGAACAAATGCCATTCACCATAACAACTACTACTATCTTTAGGACATACAAGCAGTGTTCCTTCAGTACTTATAAAGCCTCTCTTTAATCATTAAAGGTGTTGTAAAGGTAAAATCATTTTCCCTAATAACTCCTTTACCTTAGTGCAGTCCTCCTTTACTTACCTCATCTTTGATTTTGCTTTTAAATGTCTTATTTCTTCTGAGAATCCTCACTTCCTGTTCTTCTGTCTGTAACTCCACACTGAGTGCAAGGCTTTTTTCCCTGGTGTGGAGAAAGCCTCTTGAGGGGGGAGGGCGTGAGCAGGACGCCCACTAACACACAGCTCCTTTCTCTATCTGCAAAGTACAGAGCGTCCTGACTTCCTGGTCGCCCCTCCCCCCTCAAGAGGTTTTCTTTTTTCCCTCCCCGGGTGAGTGAGGGGGATATTTGCACTGAGGTAAAAGGAAGCTATTTAGGGAAAGAATTACCATTACAACGCTTTTTATTACACACAAAATAAGTGAAATAACCCTTCAAACAAACCTTAATAAATCCACAACCGTACATGCGATCGATACAGCGACTTCACCGTTTAAAAGACAAGACCCTTGTGAACGCATCGATATGAAATTTATGTTGATAAACTTAAAAATGTGGCCATGTCAGCGATTTAGAAAAGAGTATCTTTGTGTGTCTTACTAACAAATTTTAAAAGCGCGTTATAATGAAGGCCTATGGGGAAAAATTTGGAACTCTTGTCCTTTAGAAGCTCAGCAACGAAAAGTAAATGCGCATCACACAAAACTGATCACATTGCTGAAAGCAGACAAAAATACCTTCCATTTGATATATAAATTGTGTATGACAAGTAGAACTCTGTGGGGTGAGAGCATTTGTTCCCCATTTTTTATAGATAATCCGAGTTTTTTCAAACTCACACTGTAAAGGTCACATGACTCACTCCTAACAGGTTCCATAGAAAGACTGTTAAATCGATAAAATTTTCTGAAAAAATCACTAACGTAAATTGCTTTTTCACAAAAACTATAAAAGATTTCAATCTGAAAAGTCATAGCCGGATAGCTGAAATATTTTGTGACGTGGT
>JAJQKJ010000751.1:0-63367 GCA_029574335.1 Rana kukunoris
CGCGCATGGTTGTGGTCGGTGGTTCTGTTTGCTTGAACCGTAGCGCGGTAAAATGGGTTTTTGGTCTGTCGGTGCAATGTGGAGCATGTGCATAGTGATTCTGTCGGGCTGTCGTAGGGCCCTGCGCGTGTGGGGCGGGTGCGTTGGTTACGAGTGGACGTTAGACACCGCACTTGTAATTGAGCATATCGCTCAAATGCAGGACCGGATTGCAGCAGTGGTGAAAGAACATTTACTGCAGGCCCAAGCGGCCCAACAGAGAATATACAACAGGGGAACCTAACTCTGTGTTTTCTCACCTGGTGACAGGGCCCTCGTGTTAGTTCCCACTGTTGAGAGCAAGTTTGTGGTTAAGTGGCAGGGCCCCTTTGAAGTAATTGAAAGATTTGGGGAAGCCAATTACAAGGTGCATCAACCAGGTAAAAGAAAGCCCGAACTGATTTACCACATAAACCTGTTAAAGCCCTGGAAGGATAGACTGGCATTAACTGCGAGGTCCCTCCCGGTAACGCCTAAGGGTACTGAATCCCCTCTGATCCCTGAGGTCACGATTCCAGACACCCTGTCATATTCCCAAAAACAGGAAGCTAGAGAGTTCCTGATAAGGAATAGAGAGAAATTTTCAGGGTTGCCTGGCACAACCTCAGCAGTTCAGCATGATATTGTTACTGAACCAAGGGTCCGTGTCAAGCTTAAACCGTACTGAATTCCTGAAGCGAGGAGAAAGGACATCAGTGATGAAGTTAAAAGAATGTTGGAGCTAGATGTCATTGAGGAATCCAATGGTCCAGCCCCATCGTGTTAGTCCCAAAAAAGGATGGCACTTGGAGGTTCTGTAATGACTTTAGGAAGCTTAATGCAGTGACAAAGTTTGACACGTACCCAATGCCCAGAGTAGAATAACTTATAGACGACTTGCCAAAGCTCGCTATCTGACCACTTTGGACTTGACAAAAGGTTATTGGCAAATGCCCCTGCGACATTTCAGAGGGCTATGGACAGGACCCTAAGACCTCACCGACAGTATCTAGCAGCCTATCTAGACGGCATAGTGGTACATAGCATTGACAGGGAGTCTCACTTGCCCCGTGTCCAGGCTGTCCTTGATCCCCTCTTCAAAGAAGGGTTTACGGCAAATCCCAAAAAATGTGCCATCGGTCATGAGGAAGCTAAGTGTTTGGGCTACACTATTGGCCGTAGTGTCATATAGCCCCAGGTGAATAAAATAGAAGCCATCCAGGAGTGTCCACGTCCTGCAAACAAGAAGCAGGTCAGGGCCTTTCTTGGCATTGTGGGGTATTATAGAAGGTTTATCCCAAATTTTGCAACTATGGGCCAGATTCAGCAACACTTGCGCTGGAGTATTTCGATATGCGCCGCGTAACTGTGAAGATGCGCCGTCGTTTCTATGTGCCCGTACCCACCAAACTAGATGCACCCAATAACGGGCCATTTGCGACCGGCGGAACGTTCCGACGCCAGAGTATCGTCAGCGCTTAATTTCGCTTGGCGCATCAGTCGCGCCTATTGATTTCCCCTGCAAATATGCAAATGAGGGATTTTTCCCAATTCACGAACGGATTAGCACCATACGCTGGCTACATGCGCCGCACGTATCTCGTCCGTCCGGCGCAAAGTTATTTCTACAAAAGGCTGCTTTATCTTTACTCCAGATGGCCACAGGTCAGCAGGAGAGCAGCTACAGCAGCGTTACCGACGATAAGAGCTAGCTGAGCACCCCCACTTGCAGGACAACACCTCTGTCCATGCTTGTGTGTCAAATTTTACAGCCATGGAGGAAGACATCATAGGTCTCCATAGCCGAGATGACGGCTGACAGCTCCTGGCCATTAAAGTTCAGCTTTCTCCTGTGTGTTTGTGGGGAACGGGAGCAGCCATCTCAGAACAAAAGTAACATCACTGCGGGGAGGGGGAGCAGGATATACTTTAGTGCCGGAATGGCGCTTCTACGGGCGCATTTAAACGCCCAACGGAAGGCATTGCGCTGACGTTTCCCGTGAAGTGGTGGTGCCGACGGAAGTTGTGAGCATGCGCACAAAGGGGGCGAGTGGAGCCTCACTCACTGCGCATGCTCCGTGGTTGATGCGCTGAACGTAAGCCTCTGCGCTGGGCTCCGCCCATCATTTACATATGATCACACCCACTTCCCCTTGCGTCGGGTTACGCCAGCGCATTATCGTTACTCTGGCGCAAGTTTACGCGCAACTGCTATGTGAATAACAGTACTTGCGCTGAAAGGGTCGTCAGAGTAACGTAAATGAGAAGCGTTACTCTGGAGCAAAGATGCTCTCATCTACCTGAATCTGGCCCTATAGCTGCCCCACTGACAGACCTTACGAAAAGGGAAAGAGTCTGTAATGGTGAAATGGTCCCCAGTAGCGGAACAATCTTTCCAAGTCCTGAAAAAAGCTCTTTGTGCACAGACAGTGCTGTACTACCCCGATTTCGCCAAAGACCTTTTGGTTCAAACGGATGCCTCTGATGTAAGTATAGGGGCAGTACCATCACAGGTACACAATGGGGAAGAACACCCTGTGGTTAGGGATGAGCTTCGCGTTCGACTCAAACCCATGTTCAAATCGAACATTGCCTGTTCGATTGTTCATCGAAATTCGAACAAAACGGGTCGTTCGCGCCAAATTCAAGTGACGCTTCACGGCCCATAATTCACTGCGGCATTGCGCGCTGATGATTGGCCAAGCATGCACTATGACCCGCATGCTTGGCCAATCACAGCACACAAAAAACGGAGAGCCATAATTGGCTAAAGCCAGAGTGGCTTTGGCCAATTATGGCTCAGGGCTTTAGCACACACCCCACACTATAAAAGGCCGCCTACTGGGCGGCCTCGTGTAGTGTGTTGCGGCAGTGTTATTGAAAAGATCAGTGAGAGAGAGAGAGAGACAGAGAGAGAGAGAGAGAGAGAGAGAGGGAGAGAGGGCCAGATTCAGATAGAACTTATGCCGGAGTATCTCGAGATGTGCTGCCTAAGTCTAAATTTGCGCCGGAATATCTATGCACCGTACCCACAGAACTAGATACGCACCAAAATAGGCTACTCCCGACCGGCCTAACTTGCCTACACCTGCACACCCTAGGTGCATATTTATGCCGGACGCATCTGGCAAACCCATTGATTTCCTATGCAAATATGCAAATGAGGGAGATACGCCGATTCCTGAACATAGGCCCGTTCGGCACAGGCTACGCGCGGTGGGGTAGATTCATGTACAGATCCGACGGTGTATCTACTGATACACCATCGGATCTGTGAGATCCGACGCTCGGATCTATGCGGCTGATTCCTCGAATCAGGTTCCGCATAGATCTCCCTTAGAGCCAACTGGTGTAAGTGAGTTACACTGTCGGTTCTTAGGCTGCATTCTCCCGCCGTCCGCTAGGTGGCGCTTCTTTTTTTCTACGCGACGAATATGCAAATGAGGAGAACCGCCGATTCAGAACCGAACGCCCGGGCCGTCGCTTTTTTTTTACGTCGTTTGCGTTCGTCTTTTTTCCGGCGGATCATTACCCCTGCTATATGCGGGGTAAGTGCGGCGGATCCTATGTTAAGTATGGCCGTCGTTCCCGCGTCGAGTTTTGAATTTTTTACGTCGTTTACGTAAGTCGTCCGGGAATACGGCCATACGTTAATTGCATTAACATCGAAAACAATGACGTCCTTGCGACGTCATTTAAAGCAATGCACGTCGGGAAATTTTGCCGGCGGCGCATGCGCAGTACGATCGGCGCGGGGACGCGCGTGATTTAAATAGTAAACTCCCCCTAGCCGCGGAATTTGCATTCCGCCGGGGGATTTACGATCCACCAGGGCTAATTACGAGGCAAGTGCTTTCTGAATACAGCACTTGCCTCAAAAACTGACGCAGGCAGATCGTAAAAAAGATAGATCACGCGGATCAAAAGATCCGCTGATCTACATGAATCTACCCCGGTGTGCCTAAGCTGTTTGGCCGGCCTAAAGTTACCCCTCATAAAGCAGGGGTAACTTTGCACCAGACTTGCTCAAGTCAGCTGGAGAGCAGCTTCAGCAGCACCGTTACAGGACAACACATGGCAGCCGTGGTCCTAGCACTGCTAATGGGTCCCCCGCCACCAGGGCCGCCATCAGGGGGGTACAGGCAGTACACCTGTAAGGGGCCCGGGGGTCCCCAGGGGCCCGGATGGGAACCCCCTTAAAAAAAAAAGAAACCTTTCTTTTTCTTTTTTTTTTTAGGGGTCCGGAGGCCACCAGGGCCCCAGATGGCAACCTCCCTTTTTTTATATAAAAATAAATTACCAAATAAAGGGGGCTTTCCATCCAGGACCTCTGGGCCCTTTAATAATAATAATGATAATAATAATTATATATACATTTTTGTCCGAAAGGCACTGGCCGTGAACTTTTTCTGCATACAGACGGCAGAACTTTTTCAGCCAACATTCACAAAACTACATAGTTTTTCTGCTCTTTTGTCCGATGGAGCGTACAGATGGTTTGATTATACGACAAAACACGTCCATCGGAATATTCGATCGTGTGTGCGATCCTTTAGCCTGTAGGGTTCAATATTGGGTTGGCTCACCCTTTGCAGCTATAAAAGCTTCAACTCTTGAAGGCTGTCCACAAGGTTTAGGAGTGTGTCCATGGGAATGTTTGACCATTCTTCCAGAAGTGTATTTGTGAGGTCTGGAACTGATGTTGGACAAGAAGGCCCGGCTCACAGTCTCCGCTCTAATTCATTCCAAAGGTGTTCTATCAGGTTGACGTCAGGACTCTGTGCAGGCCAGTCCAGTTCCTCCACCCCAAACACTCTCATTTATGTCTTTATGGTCCATGCTTTGTGGACTGATCCAAATCATTTGATAAAAGGGGGGTTATGGTCTGGGGTTGTTTTTCAGGGGTTGGGTTTGGCCCCTTAGTTCCATTGAAGGGAACTCTTAAGGCGTCAGCATAACAAGACATTTTGGACAATTTCATGCTCCCAACTTTGTAGAAACTGTTTGGGGACGGCCCCTTCCTGTTCCAACATGACTGCTCACCAGTGCACAAAGCAAGGTCCATAAAGACACGGATAAGCAAGTTTGGGGTGGAGGAACTAGACTGGCCTGCACAGAGTCCTGACCTCAACTCGATAGAACACCTTAGAAATTAATTAGAGCAGAGACTGCAAGCCAGGCCTTCTTGTCCATCAAAAAAAATAAAAAATAAAAAATATATATATATATATTTTTTAATAAAAATAAAATAAAAAAAGGGGGGTTCCTATCCGGGCCCCTGGGGACCCCTGGGTCCCTTACAGGTGTACTGCCTGTACCCCCCTGATGGCGGCCCTGGACATAAGTCTCCATTGCTGTTATGAGGGCTGACATCTCCTGGGTGTTAAAGTTTTTTTTCCTCCTCTGCCTGTGGGGAACGGGAGCAGCCATCTCACAGCAAGCTCACAAGGGAACGAACGTACTGAGCATGCTCCATCCAAGATACGCCGGGCGTAAATCACTAGACCATCATTTGCATAACGTCACACCCACTTGCAGTTGCACCGGCTTACGCCGAAGGAATTAAGTTACGCCGGCGCAAAGTTAGGTGCAAGTGCTTTATGAATACTGTAGTTGCCTCTCTATGTTACATCAGCGTAGTGTATCTGAGATATGCTACGCCCGCCTAAAGATAGGCAATTCTATCTGAATCTGGCCCAGTGTTTTTTTTTTACTAGATGGATAGATAGAGCAGGCAGGCTAGTCAGTTTAGTTAAATTTACAGGGCCAGATTCTCGTAGATGCGCGCCTAATTATGCAGGCGTTGCGCATCTCAGATGCACTACGCCGACGTAACACGGAGTGGCAAGTACCGTATTCCCTAAGTAAATGCGCCTGCGTCGCGTAAAACCATCGGCGTAATCCGGCGCAACTCCAAAGTAGGAGGGAAGTGGGCGTGTTGCATTGTAATGAAGCGTGACCCCATGCAAATGCAGGCCGGGACGAACGGAGCATGCGCCGTGACGTGGATGACCCGCGCCATGACGTGGTTGACCCGCGCCGTGACGTGGATGCCTTCTGCACATGCGCAAAGCCTCCCTACGATTCGCCGACGCAGGGTATATAATGCGCCCACACATGCGCCCGTGCAGCGCAAACGTCTCCCATTTTTTTGATAGTGACGGCCAAAGTTTGTGCTGGACAAGATGACAACTGCTGTTAAGGAGAGGAGGAAGAAAAATTTCTCCCCAGAGGAGAGGGCCATTGTCGTGAGGGCAATGGAGAAATATGACTCGTGGCTCCATGGTGCTGACAGTGCCCGGACCAGCAAGTCCCGGAGGGATCAGATCTTAATGAAGGTCGCGTGCCAGGTCAATGCCCTCTCTCATGAGGTCCGGACACCGCAGGACATTCAAAAGAAAATGAAAAAAAGAAAATGAATGACCTGCGGCGTCTCGTGAAGGGCAAGCTGGCTACCATAGCTCGGCCAGGGGCACTGGAGGGGGCCCACCCTGCAACGTCCGCCTGACTGAGGAGGAGAAGGTGGTTGCCCGCTGCCTGCAGACGGAGCAGGTTGAGGGAGTTGGGGGCTATGAGTCACAAAAGCCAGCCCTGAGGACAGGTAAGTGTGTTTTATATTCTATCTGTTGTGTACATGTATGGGGGTGGAAGGGAACATGTGCCAAGTGTGTGGGTCCACCAACATGGGCATCTTTTGTGCCATCCACAGATGTGCAGGAGGGAGCGGGGCCATCTGTTGATGCCAGGGCCCGTCAGGATCCATCCCCCGAAAATCCAGTCCCTCTGGCTGCCCCCCTGGAACAGGACTTGGAGGGAAGTGGGCACACCTCAACGGAGGAGGTGGTTGAGGAGGGTGTCGTAGTCCAGGACCAGGACCTCTATGTTGTTGTGGAGGAGGATGATGGGTTGCCCGGACCAGCCCAGGCTATCCCTCCATCTTTAGCGAACCCCTCAGTGTGTCCCCCCAACCTCTCCAGTCCCTCTGTTTCCCCCCCCCTCATCTCCGGCCCCTCAACATCCTCCCCTTATGCCCGGTCCCCTGCCACTCCCCGGAAGGCAACGTGCAAGACCAGGGGTGTATCCAAGGTCCTGCCGGAACAGCTGGCCAGACAGCAGGACCAGCAAAATCGGCACCTGTCTGAGGTCGTGGAGGAGATGAGGCGCCTGGCCGACAGCCTGGCATCCTCGGGACACATTACAGATGCCATCCAAGATCTTGCTGTCAACAGCGCAGCAACGCTGACCAGCCTGGGGGAGCTGCAGGCGAACACCTCCGACCTTGTGGGGGAGGTTCATGCCCTGCGCCTTGCTGTCGAGGAGCAGACTGCTGTGCAGACCCGCATAGCGGTTGCCCTGGAGGGCATGCAGGCAGCCAGGGAGGGACGTGGGGATGCTCCTCCTCCACCTTCTACCCCCCCACCTGTGGCTGCCCCCAGGCAAGTGAGGGGCAGGAGCCGTGGCACCAGGTGGAGCCCCCGCCAGGCCCATACATTTTTTGATTTCTTATTATTTTGCTCTGGATAAGAGCTTTTTTATTTTTATATTATGCTCTGGATAAGAGCTTTTTTATTTTTTTATTATGCTCTGGATAAGAGCTTTTTTATTTTTTTTTGGATACTGCACACGGTGCAGTGTGAATGGTGTGTGAATGTGAGGGGGTGGCACTCCTGCCAGTAAGGGGTGTCACCCTCGGCCGTTGGGGAGAAGTTATGCCCACGGCTGTGTGAATGGTGTATGAATGGACAGCAACATCATTGGGGCCTTGACGTGGCGTTGCTGCTCCCAAATCCGACATGCTGGACTTGGGCTAATCCAATGTGATGTGGATGTGTGTGCTAGGGACCACAGTGGTGTACACGCGTGCATTGTCTGTGTGCCATGCTGTATGTGTGTGTTTAACGGTCAAAGATTCGTAACACGAGGCAACTCCTGACTGCTCTTCCATCAGATGACGGGGTCTCCTCTGGCGGGGGGGGGCTGTGTGGTTGGGAGGTCAGGTCATCACGTAGGGCAATCTGCAGGCCCTTTCTCATGGCAAAGTTGTGCAGAATGCAACATGCACCAATGATCTGACCCACAAAGTTGGGGGAATACAATAGGGCCCCCCCAGACTTATCCAGGCAGCGGAAACGGGACTTCAGGAGGCCAAATGTGCGCTCCACCACTGCACGAGTTTTGATATGTGCTTCATTGTATCTTCTCTCTCCTCTGGTTTGGGGGTTCCGGAAAGGAGTCATGAGATGGGGTCCCAGTACATATGCAGAGTCACCTGGAAGGGAAAAGACAGGAGGATGTTAGTCATGCATGTGCCCCTTGTGATGTCAGCATCATGGGGGGGACCGTCATGCCTGCCACCCATGTCACTCACCAACCAGCCAGCTGTCCCCATACATGTCCTGCTCAAAATCTTCTGGGATGTTGCTTTGACGGTAGATGTAGCTGTCATGCTGGACCCGGGGTCTTTGGCACGGACGTGCCATATGAGGTATTTGGCATCGGCTATCACCTGTACGTTGATGGAATGCCAGTGCTTCCGATTGCGGTAAATGTGCTCTGTGGCACTGGGGGGCTGGAGTGCCACATGTGTGCAATCAATGGCCCCGATGGTGCAAGGGAATCCGTCAATTCTGTAGAAATCTGTCATTGCCTTCTGCCGCAGGTGCTCAGTGGTGGGTCTGATGAACTGGTTGGACATGCGTCTGAGGATTGCAGGGACAACCTGGTGCACACATCTGCTTATGCTGGTTTGTGACATCCCAGCCACCACTCAACTTGTACGCTGGAATGATCCACTGGCCAGGAAATGGAGTGTTGCCAGGACCTTCACCAGTGGCTGCAGTGCATGTGAGCGGTATGTCTGGCTGGTGATGTCCTCCTGCAGGGCTGTGGTTATTTCCAGGATGGCAGCAGGGCTGAATCTGAAGATGCGATACACCTCCTCATCACCCATGCCAAAGAGCCTCATGCGCGCTCGGTTGATCCTCTCACGTGCCCCCCTCCTCCTACTCCTCCTTCTATGCTCCTCTTCCTCTGCATACATTAGTAGTGATAAGACCATGGCTGCCCCTGGCATGTTGGCATACGAATGTCTTGTCCAGTAAGTGTGATTGCTCAGCTCGTCCGTTATGGTGCTGCTGTAGTTGCTCTCCAGCTGACTTGCACACGGTCTTGAGCAAAGTTACCCGTGCTTTTATGAGGGGTATGTTTACTCAAGGCTTTCGAGTTACGCGCACCACGAGTAGCCAACGCCGAACGCGCGTAGTTTCGGGAATCCGCGCATCTCCCTCATTTGCATATTTGCATGCTAATTCAATGGGAACTGAATATTTTCGATGCGTAACTATGCGCCTACGCCGCGCTAGCTTAAAGCATTTTCGCCGCCCAGACGAAATTTTTTTTCTCGCGTATGTGGTTCTGTGTTTACCGCGCATCGATACGCAGGCGCACATTTACAATTACGCCGCGCATATCCATTTACGCAGGCGTAGCGCCGCTGAGAATCTGGCCCACAGTGTGTAGAGGATATACAGTGCAGAAAATAAGTATTTGAACACCCTGCTATTTTGCAAGTTCTCCCACTTGGAAATCATGGAGGTGTCTGAAATTGTTATCGTAGGTGCATGTCCACTGTGAGAGACATAATCAAAAAAAAAAAATCCAGAAATCACAATGTATGATTTTTTTAACTATTTATTTGTATGATACAGCTGCAAATAAGTATTTGAACACCTGAGAAAATCAATGTTAATATTTGGTACAGTAGCCTTTGTTTGCAATTACAGAGGTCAAACGTTTCTTGTAGTTTTTCACCAGGTTTGCACACACTGGAGGAGGGATTTTGGCCCACTCCTCCACACAGATCTTCTCTAGATCAGTCAGGTTTCTGGGCTATCGCTGAGAAACACGGAGTTTGAGCTCCCTCCAAAGATTCTCTATTGGGTTTAGGTCTGGAGACTGGCTAGGCCACGCCAGAACCTTGATATGCTTCTTACAGAGCCACTCCTTGGTTATCCTGGCTCTGTGCTTCGGGTCATTGTCATGTTGGAAGACCCAGCCTCGACCCATCTTCAAAGCTCTAACTGAGGGAAGGAGGTTGTTGCCCAAAATCTCGGAATACATGGCCCCGGTCGTCCTCTCCTTAATACAGTGCAGTCGCCCTGTCCCATGTGCAGAAAAACACCCCCAAAGCATGATTCTACCACCCCCATGCTTCACAGTAGGGATGGTGTTCTTGGGATGGTACTCATCATTCTTCTTCCTCCAAACACGGTTAGTGGAATTATGACCAAAAAGTTCTATTTTGGTCTCATCTGACCACATGACTTTCTCCCATGACTCCTCTGGATCATCCAAATGGTCATTGGCAAACTTAAGACGGGCCTTGACATGTGCTGGTTTAAGCAGGGGAACCTTCCGTGCCATGCATGATTTCAAACCATGACGTCTTAGTGTATTACCAACAGTAACCTTGGAAACGGTGGTCCCAGCTCTTTTCAGGTCATTGACCAGCTCCTCCCGTGTAGTCCTGGGCTGATTTCTCACCTTTCTTAGGATCATTGAGACCCCACGAGGTGAGATTTTGCATGGAGCCCCAGTCCGAGGGAGATTGACAGTTATGTTTAGCTTCTTCCATTTTCTAATGATTGCTCCAACAGTGGACCTTTTTTCACCAAGCTGCTTGGCAATTTCCCCGTAGCCCTTTCCAGCCTTGTGGAGGTGTACATTTTTGTCTCTAGTGTCTTTGGACAGCTCTTTGGTCTTGGCCATGTTAGTAGTTGGATTCTTACTGATTGTACGGGGTGGACAGGTGTCTTTATGCAGCTAATGACCTCAAACAGGTGCATCTAATTTAGGATAATAAATGGAGTGGAGGTGGACATTTTAAAGGCAGACTAACAGGTCTTTGAGGGTCAGAATTCTAGCTGATAGACAGGTGTTCAAATACTTCTTTGCAGCTGTATCATACAAATAAATAGTTAAAAATTCATAAATTGTGATTTCTGGATTTTTTTTTTTTGATTATGTCTCTCACAGTGGACATGCACCTACGATGACAATTTCAGACCCCTCCATGATTTCCAAGTGGGAGAACTTGCAAAATAGCAGGGTGTTCAAATACTTATTTTCTGCACTGTATATACATCCCAGGAGTTGTACATATATTTATACACTGTAACGTTTAGCTAGATCAGCTATTCCTATTTGTCAGGCAGTTGATTGTGCTAGCTGCAGTGTACTAACGTGTTGTATTGCCCGTGTGCTGTATAGTTTGCACTTAAACCTACTTGTAGTTGACTGCACTTGTGCTGTATAGTTTGCACCTAAACGTACTTGGTGTTTACTGCAATTGTGCTGTATAGTTTGCACCTAAATGTACTTGGAGGTTACTGCACTTGTGCTGTATAGTTTGCACCTAAACCTACTTGCTGTATACTGCAAGTGTGCTCATTAGTTTGCACATAAAGCTACTTGGTGTGTACTCCATGTGTCCTCTGCAGTTTGCACCTAAAGCTACGAGGTGTGTGTACTGATTTTGTCCTCTGCAGGCCATTATAATGTCTGGAAGGACAAGAAAGAGAGGCAGAGAGTCACAAGGGGCAAGCAGGCTATGCATCTAGAGGCAACATTGCTGGTGGTGGACACAGTGCATCCTCTTAAGCACGTGGCCGTTGCACACGCTCGTCCTTTTCGGGAGCTGGCCTTATTGAGCCTCAACATGCAGACAAATTGGTAGAGTGGATGACCAAGCCATCTTCATCCTCCTCATCCTCTCTCACCCAGGCTCAGGGTACTTTGTCTGGCAAATTAGCTGCCAAGGCGTCCTCCTCCCTCTGCTCAATGGCATCACTTACTCCTTCCCTAGTCCCACCATGTCCTCCTGAGGAGTCCCCTGAACTGTTTCAACACAGCGCTTTGAAGGCTCCGACGATAGAACACAGATAGAGGAAGGCAGTAATGTGAGCCCAGAGAGAGGGAGTGCCCGAGAAGGACAGCAATCTGGCAGTCATGTTCCCCCAGCTGCAGCATACTGCCAGGTTTTCGACAGTGATGAGGAGGGAGGGGATGATGAGGTCACTGACTCTACGTGGGTGTCTGATAGGAGAGAGGAGGAGGAGGAGGAGGAGGCACAGGCACATCTCCAAAGAGACAGGATGCCCTCCAGGGCACAGCTTAAGGGCAGCACACCAACTGCATTACATTGCAGAGCTACGCCTATGCAGGGCGCTGCTGTGTCTCAGCGTACTGCAAAAGTTCTTTGGTGTGGGCTTTTTTTGAGACATGTGCATCAGATCGCACCATTGCTATCTGCAACATATGTCTCAAGCGTATCTCGCATTGCCAAAACATCACCTGCTTGGGCACCACATGCTTGACCAGACATATGTCGACCTGCCATGCAGTTCGTTGGCAAGCATACCAGAAAGACCCACACCAAAAAACATAGCGGACCTCCCCTTGCCCCTCATCAGCTGGGATCTCCAACCCCACTATACCCTCAGTCCTCTGAAGCCTGCACTGTTAGGTCTGAAGGAGTAGAATTAGGTGTGTCACAACCTAGTAGTACATGCGGGCAATCTGCTATCGGTACACCGATGTCAGATTGTACCAGCCAAATTTCCCTGCCCCAGCTGCTGCAGCGCCGAAAGAAGTAATCTCCCAGCCATCCACATGACCAGCGGTTGAATGCTAGCTTAGCGAAATTGCTAGCACTTCAACTGCTGCTTTTTCAGTTGGTAGATTCTGCACCCTTCTGTGAGTTTGTGTAAATGTGCGGTACCTCAGTGGCAAGTTCCCGATTCCGGCTCTCTACCGCCATGTGGAAGGCAATGTCCATGCCTCGCTGGACAGGGCGGTCAGTGGTAAGGTGCATATTACCGCTCACTCATGGTCCAGCGGGCATGGACAGGGATGTTACCTCTCTTTCACGGCGCATTGAGTGACTCTGCTGGCAGCTGGGAAGGATGCAGGGCAAGGTACAGTAGTATTGGAGGATGTTCCGCCACCACACCTCGAAAACACCACTACTGGTTGTGACACACCTCTCTCCTCCACCCCCTCCTCTTATTCCTCTGTGGCCTCATCCTGTGCTGATGTGTCCTTGGAACCGGCCGTGCACCGTAGGCGTACGAGGGGCTACGCATGAATGCAGGCAAAGAGATGTCATGCTGTGCTAGAGCTGGTGTACTTGGGAGACAGGAGCCACACTGGGGCCGACATTTTGTAAGCTCTGCAGGGGCAGGCTCAGTGGTGGTTGACACCACGCCAGCTTAAGCCTGGAATGGTGGTTAGCGACAATGGAACCAACCTTCTCTCTGCCCTGCGACAGGGATGCTGTCACCATTTGAGGAGGCCACGAGGATGGTGAGCAGTGACAGTGCATGCATCAGTGAGACTGTCCCTCTTATTCACATGTTGGAGCACACGCTACGTGGAATAATGGACAGGGCCCTTGAGGCAGAACAGAGGGAGGAAGAGGAGGACTTCCTTACCTCTCAAGGCCCCCTTTATCCAGACAGTGGTCCTGCTTGCCCGCCTAGCACACAGGAAGAGGAGGAGGAGGAGGAGGAGAATGATTGTATCATCAGCATTGAGGTGGAGCCTAGCACTCACCAGCAGCCTTCAATGGATCATTTACAGTCCCAAGGAACCCATGGACTTTTACGTGGCTGGGATGCGATGGCTGCGGATCCTGTCATCCTCAGTGACCCAAAGGACTGTGCCCTGAATGCCTCAGCAAACCTACGCTGCATGGCCTCCCTGATCCTGCAACGCCTGCGTAAGGATCCTCGTGTTCGTGGTATCAAGGAAAGGGATCATTACTGGATGGCAACTCTCCTTAATCCACGTTACAAGAGTAAGGTTGCAGACCTTATCTTGCCATCGCAGAGAGAGCAGAAGATGAAAAATCTTCGGGAGGCCTTGCAGAAAGGTCTGTGCAACGCGTTCCCAGAACCTGGGGGATTACCAAATCCTGGTCCTGGATAATGTGTTGCTGAGGCTTCGGTGAGTCACAGAAGGAGCGGTGGAGAAGGTGGCCGTCTGACCGATGCGTTCAGACAATTATTTAGTCCGCAGCCCCAAGGTATGACCAGTTCCAGCAACCATCGCTAGCGTCTGGTTTACATGGTGCAGGAATACCTAGGGGCAAGATCAGACTTGGACACCTTCCCCACCGAAAATCCTCTGGCTTACTGGGTCTTAAGGATGGATCACTGGCCAGAGCTTGCACAGTATGCAACTGAGCTACTGGCTTGTCCTGCATCCAGCGTTCTTTCAGAACGCACATTCAGTGCTGCTGGAGGCTTTGTGACCGATCACAGGGTGTGCCTCTCCACCGACTCCGTCGATCGACTGACCTTAAAATGAATCAGGCTTGGATCAACACCAGCTACAAAGCACCTGATGCTGATGTAACTGAATAATTTTTTGGAAGTGTCAGATCCCTTGGAGACTGCTTATGCTAATGCTGAGTGGCTATCCTGTTATGCTGACTGAATATTCTTTTCCTCCTCAATGATCTTGCTGATAGCTAGTATGAACATTGTTGGTTCTGGGCATCTCCACCAGTGCCTAAGGCCCAATTTTTCTGCCCCTGTTTAGGGGCGTGTAATAACAATGTTTGATGCAATACTTTGCATGTGGCTCTTTGCTGCACTCCAATTACAGTATCTGTGAGGGGTTGCAGTGTTGTGGCACCAGTGCCTAAGGCCCAATTTTTCTGTCTCTGTTCAACAGGGGCGTGTAATTACAATTCTTGATCTAATATTTCACAGCAGTGCGTTCGAGCTCCCACCAAGACTAACTGTGAGGGCTTACAGTGTTGTGGCAACACCAACACCTAGGGCCCAAATTTCTGCAGAGTATATACGTCAGGCCCCTACTTTCAAACATCCAACTTACAAATGACTCCTACTTGCAAACGGAAGGAGACAACAGGAAGTGAGAGGAAATCTACCCCTAGGAAGGGAAATTCTCTTCTGTAAAAGGTGTCTCCTGTCCACTGATGCTTTATCACCAATCCTTGTTTTACCAAAAAAAAAAATCATTTGTCATTGGGACAGAAAGTGAGGTCCAATCTTCTGAACAAATGCACACAGACAGCAAAACAAATGTTACAGGGGTGATAATAACCCTTCTCTATGTTTTCAGAAAAGCTTAAAAAAAGATTTTATGGCTGAAGCTACACTTTAAAGAAGTACCAGTTGAAAATTACAAACAGATTCTACTTAACAACAAACCTACAGTCCTGTATACTGCTGTTCAAAGTATATAGGGCCAAAGGGGCTTGTAATGACCTGGGGGGAGTGGTGGCGGGGAAACCAATGCTAATTTTTTCAGTGATTTTTATCCATATTGCAGGGACCAAACATTACATTAAAGTCGCAAGCAGTCTTAAATTACTTTTTTCTTAGGCCTCGTACACACGAGGCAATCTATTTGTTCAAATCGGTCGGACCGACCGATTTGAACAAATCTGTCTGCTAGGATTTTGGTTTGCTCGCGTGTACACACGAGCAAACCAAAATCCCCGCCAGCAGACGGCGCGCTGACGTGTCGGTGACGTTGGCGGTGACGTTGACGCCGCCACGTCACCACACCAGGAAGTAAAACACTTCCGCGCATGCGCCGAATCCATTCGGCGCCGGTGCGAGACAACATGTCTGCTGGTAAGTGTACTAACCAGCAGACATGTCGGGCGGACGGATTCCCACCCGATAGATTTCAAAGCATGCTTTGAAATCTGTCGAGTGGCCAAATCCGTCGGCTCGCCCGTACACATGATCAAATCTGTCTGCTGGGACGGTCTAGCAGACCGTTTCCAGCAGACAGATTTGATTGTGTTAACGAGGCATTATAGTAATCTCATTTTGTGCAGGGACAGTTCTAAACATGTGCCACAGTAGTGGACACCCCAGCAGGTACGATATTTTATGGAATTTTTCATTCTTTTTTTTACTTTAAGCATCATTAAATTCACTGCTCCAGAAAAAACTACGGTTTTTAAAACTTTTTTTTCCTTTGATACATGTTCTCTGGGGCAAGACTCGGGTCCCCAAACCAGTTTTCTGACAATAACTTGTATATTGGGCTTTAAAATTATGACTTTTAAATTCGAACGTTTGAGTCCCATAGACGTCAAATGGGTTCGATACGTTCACGCGAACGTGGGGTCCGTTCGAAGGTTCTGGTGCGAACCGAACACGGGGGTGTTCGGCTCATCCCTACCTGTGATGTACCTAAACAGAAAGCTTAAAGTAGCTGGCCAGCTAGAACCTGTCCTAGGTAGCTAATATAACTTACATGTATATACAGCTAAACCTGCTAAGAACCTAATGTAGAGCACATGTTTATATGTGAGAGACAAAGGCAGAGTTATTCACTGTGATTTTGTTTTTTGATGTTATATAACAGTTGTATGTTGTGTTCACTGAAGCAAAAGAAAAATATGCCTTTAAGAGTCATTTTTTTGTATGGGGCAGGAGGTAAGCAAAGCTATTCACAGTTTAATTCATACCAGAAAGCATAGAGTTAAGCTTTTGTGACCCATCGGAAGCCTTGGCCCAATCACAGCTAATCTCACATTGATCAGAAGCCTTGACCAGTCACAGCCAGCTTTGCATCCACTCTGTCTGGGAGGTTCCTAGTGCTGTACATGTGCTCTGCTAGATTGTTCCACAGAGACAGAACCACATGGAGACAGAGACACACAGAGACATACAGAGAGCAGTTCTTATGGAAGCCAGAGGGCAAAATTAGGTAATTATACAGTTATATATATGTTCTTATTAAATTGTTAAATAGTGTGATTAGAACTGTATACTGATTTAGCTGTGTGTTCACTTGTAGTTCCACCAAACCTGAATCACTCAATCACTCATCAAACCCGAACCATATCTAACCCGAACCATATCAAACCCAAACCTTCTAACCGTAACCATATCAAACCTTCATACCTTCAAACCACAGTTATACCTTTCAGAGAAATCAGAGAATGCTTTGATAACTTACAGAGAGAGAGAGAGAGAGAGAGAGAGAGAGAGAGAGAGAGAGACGATAAAAAAGGCATGGATACGGGAAACATATCACTCAACATACTCATCGTATTCTAGGGGGGTATCAGTCTTGGTAAATAAATCCTTTCCTGGAGTAATAGAAAAGGCATATACAAATGGAAAACATGTTATTTTGTTATATACGATAGGACAACAAAGGTATATTATAGTGGCACTATATATCCCTCCTCCTTTCTCAGTAGGAATTTTGAATGAGATAATGGAAAAAAATTACAGACCACCCCATCCGGCGAAGCTGCTGTGTATTGGAGATTTCAACTCAATCCTATCACAAGAATTGGATAGACCAAAACCTCCTAAACAGTATTCGCCGGATCTGTATATCTGGGCTCAGGTGATGGGGGTAACAGAGATTTGGAGATGGAAGAACCCCGGAAAAAGAGTGTACTCATATTTCTCTACTACTTACAAAACAGCTTTGAGGATTGACCTAGAATTTGCAGACACTAGGATGTTGTCAGACATTGAGGATGCAACATATCTACCGAGCGGCTTTTCAGACCACTCTCCTCTATGGGCCAGATTCAGGTAGAGTTAGGCTGGAGTATCAGTGATACTCCAGCCTATGTGGAAAAAATGTGTATAATTTGCGCCACAGGAAAAACAATATTAGTTCTCCCAACAAGAGGGTAGAATTACTTGTAATTAAACCTAAATAAATTAAATATACCAGTTTAAAAAGCTGCCACCTAAAAAATTTTCAGAGAGTGAAAATACAAATAGAATCGGAAGTGAAGGGGCGCTAATGACAAAAAACAATGCAAATTATGTGTATATATATACATAAAAATGTGCAATCTCTTAGAAAAACATATATTATTAGTGAAAAGTCCATACAGTGAAAACCAAAAAATTGTTATTAAATAATGAATTGAGTCCAAATAGTGCTAAAAAATATAAGCACCCAATAGTGATTCTCGGTTCAAACAAAGACGTAAATATTGCAGTTCTGGAACCTCCACCATATGTTTGCACCCGGTGAGATCAATAGAAATGGCTCCTTACCAATATTAGTAGACTCTTTTAGTTAAAAAAGAAGTCATAAACCGCTTGTGTCAATAGGATGACTCAGAGTGATCCAGATAGGCACGTTCAGATGATCCAGCATTCATATAAATAGGAACAGAAGAGCAATCATAGTGAAGTACTGTTTATTAAAACAAAATTAAAAAGTAACATGCCAAATGGCTGCTTACTCAGGTTGTGCCCTGATCCCGGCACTGAGGCTTTATAGCGTTATTCGATATCCAATCGAACTCAGATATGGTACGATAGTCCGTCGCGCTGGTCTTCTCACTGGCCGGCGTACGTTCCACCGTCGAAGTAACGTAGATTCGGAGATGGATCGAAAGTCCGTCGCACTGCTGGTTTCGATAGCCGGCGTGCGTTCCACCGTCGAAAACCAACGGACCCGGAAATCGGAAGTGGTAGGGAAAAAGCGTGATTTGGTTAGCGCCTCGACGTACGTTTCGTGGATTACGTCATCAGGAAGCGTAACCAGTCACGCTATAGAGTTGTATTTAACCCAATGGCCCATTAAGATTGATAGGGGAACTAGCCAATCGAATTTGAAGCCTCGGTCCCGCTATCACACACCATACAATTATATATTTAAACAACACCTGCAAGATGCTGCGTAAGCAAATCAATTGACAATAGTGTCATATACATCCAGTGTACTATATATATGCACCATTCTCAATCAATGGTATGTGAAAATACATGTTACAATGCCAATATAAATGGCGGTAAGTTTATATTACTTTCCAACATATTGTAATTGGAATTACACTTCACATTGAAATGACAGTAAAACTAAAAACATATAAAATATCAAATTAAAATACCCTTATAAGAAACCAACATTGATATTAACTACCTCAAAGTATGTTATATGTTGCTGCTATTCTTACAATACCCATTACTACCAATCAGGTGTACTACCTGTACTAATAGTTGGTAATTAGTACAGTATGTTAGAAAACTTTGATAACAAAATATTACATATTCTATTTCAAAAAATTCCCAACAAAATTCGTCCCTTTTATTTGTTGCTCAGAAAGCAATTGAGGTCTAGTTCTACATTCATGCCTTGGGGTTGCATGGCACGTAGGCGATGTATCCATAAAGTCTCGTTTTGGGATACCGCCTTGGTGAGATCTGAACCTCGCCAATGACTAGTCACTCTATCTATCCCATAGAACGTCATTTGTCGAGGGTCTTTATTATGACAAAGGTCAAAATGTTTTGAGACACTGTGGTTGGGATACCCATTTATAATATTTGCCACATGCTCATTGATACGCACTTTGAGTTCTCTAGTAGTGCGCCCTACATACTGTAAGTGACAAGGGCACTCGATGACATATGTCACGAACCTAGAATGACAGGTGATGAGTGGTTTGATTTTAAATTCTTGCTGTGTGACATTGGATTTAAACTGGAGTTTTTTCTTGCCCTGTCTTTTAGATGTTTTACAAGATCTACACCTAGTGCAATAATAGAAACCCGGAGTATCCAAGAAAGTAAGAGGTTTTTCTGGGGGGTCTGGTACGTTACGTGCTACCATATTTCTCAACCCAGGGGCTTTTGTGTAAATGAATTTTGGTTTGGCTGGTAGTACTGTAGCCAAATCATTGTCTTTCAGTAATATTGGCCAAAATTGTTTAATAACTTTTTCAACACTCTTGTATTCTCTATGGAACCCTGTCAAGAATGTTATCTCTCCATGGAAGGGAGCCCTAGTTTTTGGTGCTAACAAAACTGGCCTTTCCATTGCCATTACTTCTTTTTTCGTAGTCTCAAGATTTTGGGCATTATACCCCTTTTCTACAAATTTGTCTACCAACATATTTGCTTGTACGTCAAAATCAGTAATCTGGTCACAATTGCGGCGTATGCGCATTAGTTGGCTTTTGGGGACACCCCCTAGCCATTTTGGGTGGTGGCAACTGGAAAGTGCGACATACCCATTCCGGTCTGTCGGTTTGAAGTAGGTTTTAGTACTAATTCGATTACCTCTTTTTGTTAGCGTGAGATCCAGATAATTAATAGTAGACAAGTTGAATTCTGCTGTAAATTTTAACTCATATTGGTTGTTGTTCATTGCCATTATAAAGTTCTCCAAGGAGGGTAAGTTACCATCCCAAAACAGTATAATATCATCGATATAGCGTTTATAATACAGGAGAGCTTTGTTTTCTTCTTTATATATCGTTTCCCTTTCCCACCTATTTAGAACCAAATTGGCTACACTCGGCGCGTATCTAGCGCCCATGGCGACTCCTTTTGTTTGATTATAATACTTGTTCTGCGCCCAAAAATAATTATTACCCATGGCCTGTTTCAAGCCCTGTACTATAAACTGAATTTGGATCGTTTGTAGATCAGTACCTGTTTCTAAAGATTCAGTGACTGCTATAATAGCATCTGATTGCTTAATGTTTGTATACAGGGATTCTACATCCACTGTTACTAACCATGTATCCGTGGTTACCCGTATTGTGGCTAGTGCATTTATTAACTGGGTACTATCCTTCAAATACGATTGGCCTTTTTGTACTAGTGGTTGTAAAAATTGATCGAGGTATTCACCCAGTCTGGAATAAAGTGACCCGATCCCACTAACGATGGGTCGGCCTGGGGGGTTGGTATTGTTTTTATGTATTTTTGGTGCGATGTACAGTACCGGAGTACGCGGTACCTCAGGCACTAGATATAGTGCTTCCTTTGGGGTAAGAATAGTTTTTGAGACTCCTTCTTCGACCCAGGTTTTTAGTTGTACTTTTAGTCTGCATACTGGGTCACTTAATAAAGGCGTATAGGTGTTGGTATCATCCAGCAGCCGCTGGACTTCCTTGTAGTAATTTTCTTTAGTAAGTACTACCACACCCCCCCCCCCCCCTTTGTCTGCAGTACGCACCACTATGTTTTTATTCTTCTCTAATTTTGTAATACCTTCCCTCAACAATCTATTGGGTTTGGAATTTTTGGTGTCTAAAGATCTGATTTCTTCCTGTACCATATTCCTAAATACTTGTATATGATGATGTGTGCCCTTTTTGGGATTAAAGGTGGAGTTGTTTTTTAAAGTAGTATGTTGATACCCCGTAGTGTCAACCTGAGGGGTATTCAGGGTTTGTTGGGCAAAATGTTTTTTAATATTCAACTTTCTAACAAATTTTTCCACATCGATAAATACCTCAAATTTATCCATGTGCTTATCTGGTGCAAATTTCATACCTTTTGAAAGTACTTCCAATTCCGCATTGGTAAAATTAATTCCCGCTAGGTTGTAAATCCCCTCATTTAATCGTCTCGTGGTCTTTTTCTTTCGGGTTCCCCCTCTCTTACCTCTTTTTCTATGTTTTTTGCAAGCTGGTGAGGGACGGGACTGGCAATTTTGTACGGCTCTTTCCAGCCTCTCCATTCCCCCCCTCCCCGCGGTTGGTTATTTTGGTAATACGAGGCTCGCCCTCTGTGGTTACCTCTATGTTGCCCCCGTGGTGGTCTGGGTATGTACTGGCTGGGACCCTGGTTGTAATAATAGTAATTGTCCTCTCCCCCTCTGTCATCTAATGGGGTATACCTATTGTAGGTAGGTGCACCATATGTGGGGTACGTGTTGTAGGCTTGTGGGTACTGTGGGGTGTGGTAGTACTTACTAAAGAAAATTACTACAAGGAAGTCCAGCGGCTGCTGGATGATACCAACACCTATACGCCTTTATTAAGTGACCCAGTATGCAGACTAAAAGTACAACTAAAAACCTGGGTCGAAGAAGGAGTCTCAAAAACTATTCTTACCCCAAAGGAAGCACTATATCTAGTGCCTGAGGTACCGCGTACTCCGGTACTGTACATCGCACCAAAAATACATAAAAACAATACCAACCCCCCAGGCCGACCCATCGTTAGTGGGATCGGGTCACTTTATTCCAGACTGGGTGAATACCTCGATCAATTTTTACAACCACTAGTACAAAAAGGCCAATCGTATTTGAAGGATAGTGCCCAGTTAATAAATGCACTAGCCACAATACGGGTAACCACGGATACATGGTTAGTAACAGTGGATGTAGAATCCCTGTATACAAACATTAAGCAATCAGATGCTATTATAGCAGTCACTGAATCTTTAGAAACAGGTACTGATCTACAAACGATCCAAATTCAGTTTATAGTACAGGGCTTGAAACAGGCCATGGGTAATAATTATTTTTGGGCGCAGAACAAGTATTATAATCAAACAAAAGGAGTCGCCATGGGCGCTAGATACGCGCCGAGTGTAGCCAATTTGGTTCTAAATAGGTGGGAAAGGGAAACGATATATAAAGAAGAAAACAAAGCTCTCCTGTATTATAAACGCTATATCGATGATATTATACTGTTTTGGGATGGTAACTTACCCTCCTTGGAGAACTTTATAATGGCAATGAACAACAACCAATATGAGTTAAAATTTACAGCAGAATTCAACTTGTCTACTATTAATTATCTGGATCTCACGCTAACAAAAAGAGGTAATCGAATTAGTACTAAAACCTACTTCAAACCGACAGACCGGAATGGGTATGTCGCACTTTCCAGTTGCCACCACCCAAAATGGCTAGGGGGTGTCCCCAAAAGCCAACTAATGCGCATACGCCGCAATTGTGACCAGATTACTGATTTTGACGTACAAGCAAATATGTTGGTAGACAAATTTGTAGAAAAGGGGTATAATGCCCAAAATCTTGAGACTACGAAAAAAGAAGTAATGGCAATGGAAAGGCCAGTTTTGTTAGCACCAAAAACTAGGGCTCCCTTCCATGGAGAGATAACATTCTTGACAGGGTTCCATAGAGAATACAAGAGTGTTGAAAAAGTTATTAAACAATTTTGGCCAATATTACTGAAAGACAATGATTTGGCTACAGTACTACCAGCCAAACCAAAATTCATTTACACAAAAGCCCCTGGGTTGAGAAATATGGTAGCACGTAACGTACCAGACCCCCCAGAAAAACCTCTTACTTTCTTGGATACTCCGGGTTTCTATTATTGCACTAGGTGTAGATCTTGTAAAACATCTAAAAGACAGGGCAAGAAAAAACTCCAGTTTAAATCCAATGTCACACAGCAAGAATTTAAAATCAAACCACTCATCACCTGTCATTCTAGGTTCGTGACATATGTCATCGAGTGCCCTTGTCACTTACAGTATGTAGGGCGCACTACTAGAGAACTCAAAGTGCGTATCAATGAGCATGTGGCAAATATTATAAATGGGTATCCCAACCACAGTGTCTCAAAACATTTTGACCTTTGTCATAATAAAGACCCTCGACAAATGACGTTCTATGGGATAGATAGAGTGACTAGTCATTGGCGAGGTTCAGATCTCACCAAGGCGGTATCCCAAAACGAGACTTTATGGATACATCGCCTACGTGCCATGCAACCCCAAGGCATGAATGTAGAACTAGACCTCAATTGCTTTCTGAGCAACAAATAAAAGGGACGAATTTTGTTGGGAATTTTTTGAAATAGAATATGTAATATTTTGTTATCAAAGTTTTCTAACATACTGTACTAATTACCAACTATTAGTACAGGTAGTACACCTGATTGGTAGTAATGGGTATTGTAAGAATAGCAGCAACATATAACATACTTTGAGGTAGTTAATATCAATGTTGGTTTCTTATAAGGGTATTTTAATTTGATATTTTATATGTTTTTAGTTTTACTGTCATTTCAATGTGAAGTGTAATTCCAATTACAATATGTTGGAAAGTAATATAAACTTACCGCCATTTATATTGGCATTGTAACATGTATTTTCACATACCATTGATTGAGAATGGTGCATATATATAGTACACTGGATGTATATGACACTATTGTCAATTGATTTGCTTACGCAGCATCTTGCAGGTGTTGTTTAAATATATAATTGTATGGTGTGTGATAGCGGGACCGAGGCTTCAAATTCGATTGGCTAGTTCCCCTATCAATCTTAATGGGCCATTGGGTTAAATACAACTCTATAGCGTGACTGGTTACGCTTCCTGATGACGTAATCCACGAAACGTACGTCGAGGCGCTAACCAAATCACGCTTTTTCCCTACCACTTCCGATTTCCGGGTCCGTTGGTTTTCGACGGTGGAACGCACGCCGGCTATCGAAACCAGCAGTGCGACGGACTTTCGATCCATCTCCGAATCTACGTTACTTCGACGGTGGAACGTACGCCAGCCAGTGAGAAGACCAGCGCGACGGACTATCGTACCATATCTGAGTTCGATTGGATATCGAATAACGCTATAAAGCCTCAGTGCCGGGATCAGGGCACAACCTGAGTAAGCAGCCATTTGGCATGTTACTTTTTAATTTTGTTTTAATAAACAGTACTTCACTATGATTGCTCTTCTGTTCCTATTTATATGAATGCTGGATCATCTGAACGTGCCTATCTGGATCACTCTGAGTCATCCTATTGACACAAGCGGTTTATGACTTCTTTTTTAACTAAAAGAGTCTACTAATATTGGTAAGGAGCCATTTCTATTGATCTCACCGGGTGCAAACATATGGTGGAGGTTCCAGAACTGCAATATTTACGTCTTTGTTTGAACCGAGAATCACTATTGGGTGCTTATATTTTTTAGCACTATTTGGACTCAATTCATTATTTAATAACAATTTTTTGGTTTTCACTGTATGGACTTTTCACTAATAATATATGTTTTTCTAAGAGATTGCACATTTTTATGTATATATATACACATAATTTGCATTGTTTTTTGTCATTAGCGCCCCTTCACTTCCGATTCTATTGATACTCCAGCCTAACTGTCACTTTAAGCCGGCGTTTCTGTTTTCTGTAACCAGAAAACAAGAAACGCCGGGTTGGAGTTCCGATGCGAGCGGCGTAATTGAATTTCGCCATCACATCGCAACTTTAATTTAAAAATGGCACCGGGGGCGTTCCCGCTGATTAACGCCGAAAAAATATGTTAATCAGCGGGAATCGGCAATTCACGATCGTATTCGGGCGCGACGCAGTGACTTTCCGACATTTCCGTAAGCGATACGCGGCGTAAAGCCTAAAGCAGCCCCCTAGTGGAGTATTCTATGTTAAGTATAGCCGTCGTCATCGTGTCGAAAAAAAAAAAATTTGCGTCGCTTGCTTAAAACGTCCATGAATGGGGATTTGACGTCATTGACATTCACTGACAGATTTTGGAGCATGCGCACTGGGATGCATTGACAGTCGACGCATGCGCAGTACGTTTGCCGCGGGATCGCGCTTAGTTTAAATAATACACGCCCCGTACCCGCCCAATTTGAATTCCGCAGGCTCATTTGCGATACGCTGCCGCAACTTTAGGAGCAAGTGCTTCATGAATAACAGCACTTGCTCCTAAAATTTCGCCAGAGTAACGTAAATGAGAAACGTTACTCCAGCTTAAAGATGCTCCCATCTACCTGAATCTGGCCCTATGTCTGACAATACGTATCCCTACGCCGAGAAATGCATCCATATGGAGACTGACTCCACAATGGGTTGTATGCCCAGAAATAGAGGAACAAATTACAGCTATAATAATGGAATATTGGGAGAATAACGTAGGACCAACGTCGGTGGATATTGTGTGGGATGCGTTTAAAGCGTATCTGCGGGGACATTATATTTCAAGTATTTCAGTGGTTACAAGGCTGGAACTATACAAAAATAGACAGAATATTTTTGAGCAAGGAGATACAAGTGGCAGATTTCTGGCGAGGTTAGCACAACAGGAATATCAAATCACGAACATATCAGAAATTTAGACAGTAAATGGAGCAAAAGTAAAAGAACCGGAGGAGATATTAGAGGTCTTTAGAGAATATTACAGTTTATTGTACACCTCCTCTCTCCCCTCCAACTTCTGTCCAGAAGCCATGATGGGTCTTTAAGACCGGATAGCTCTTGGGTTGTTGTCGGATGAGGAGAGGCCCCATTACCATCGAGGAGGTTATGGAGGTTATACGTACAAAAAATAAAAAATAAAAAACATGGAGCCATAATAGCCCCTAAATTGGCAGAAGTGACAAATGGATTAGCGAAAGCGACACTTCTAGATTCTATGAGAGAAGCACATATAATATTAATTCATAAAGAAATGAAAGATCCAAAATTATGTTCTTCATATAGACCAATTGCTCTATTAAACATAGATCTGTTGGACTTTCCAGATTTTCACAAATATTATATAGCCACGCAGTTGGTGACGGTTGCGAGATGGTTGAACCCGGATGGGTTTGATTCCGCAATGTTAGAAGCAGCAGTGGTTCAATCAGTAGAGGCACTGCAGGGTCTATTGTATAGAGGGCTAAAACAGAGGTGTTGCTAGGGGGTGCGGGGGGTGAGGTCCGCACCCGGGTGACACCCTTAGAGGGGTGACACCATCCCTATTCAATTTTTTAATTTTTTTATTATTATTATTATTATCATTTTTTTGCTGACATGCAGGGATGAAAAATCACCCGCCCCCCACGAACCCCCATCCTCCCGCATGGAGAGCCGCACAGGTGAATCCTGGAGTTCATTCCCGAAACGTGCATTCAGCTGTGCGGCTCTCTGTGCAGGAGGAGGGGGGTTCGCGCGGGGGGGTGGGCGATTTTTTCACTGCCCCCCGCAAAGTGGCGCGGTCACCCGGGACATCTGCCGCCCGGGGTCCCGCAGCACCATTCGGCTCTTCAGTGCAGCCGTGAGCCGTCTCTCTCTCTCCACTGACTGCAATACACAGTCTTCGGCTCCTTCCT
Source organism: Rana kukunoris (assembly GCA_029574335.1). Classification (NCBI taxonomy): domain Eukaryota; kingdom Metazoa; phylum Chordata; class Amphibia; order Anura; family Ranidae; genus Rana; species Rana kukunoris. The sequence continues at coordinate 26,886 of JAJQKJ010000751.1, forward strand.
CTTGGCTAAATGTTCCTGTGTACACAGCCAGGAGGAGGAGCCGAGGAGAGACACAACTGAGAGAGCTGTGCTGCTGGTTATGGTATGTAGGAGAGAGAGAGTAACCAGGAGGGAAGGAGGGGGGCAGGCAGATACGAGGTGAAGTGGTGAACGAATGAAGTGATAGGAGAGGAGAGGGTGGTATGGGGGATATTTCCAGGGGAGTGATTTGAGAGGGAAAAAGATATGTGCTAGTGGGGGGTCTGATCCCCCTCCCCACTAGCACATATCTTCTTCCCTCTCAAATCACTCCCCTGCACATATCCCTTATAACACCCTCTCCCCCCAAATTAAAAGATGCTCTGCGGCTGCCCCCTGTGCTCATCCCACCCTGTCCCCCTGTCCTCATCCCACCCTGTCCCTCTGTGCTCATTCCACCCTGTCCCCCTGTGCTCATGCCACCCTGTCCTCATCCCACCCTGTCCTTATCCCACCCTGTCCCCCTGTGCTCATCCCACCCTGTCCCCCTGTCCTCATCCCACCCTGTTCCTCTGTGCTCATCCCACCCTGCCCTCCTGTGCTCATCCCACCCTGCCCTCCTGTGCTCATCCCACCCTGTCCCCCTGTCCTCATCCCACCCTGTCCCCCTGTGCTCATCCCACCCTGCCCTCCTGTGCTCATCCCACCCTGCCCTCCTGTGCTCATTTGATGGCATGGAATAGTAGTGACGATTGCTGGGCACAGTGGTGACAATTGATGGCACAGTGGCTACAGTTGATGGCATGGAATAGTAGTGACAATTGCTGGGCACAGTGGTGACAATTGATGGCACAGTGGCTACATTTGATGGCATGGAATAGTGGTGACAATTGCTGGGCACAGTGGTGACAATTGATGGCACAGTGGCTACATTTGATGTCATGGGATAGTAGTGACAATTGCTGGGCACAGTGGTGACAATTGATGGCACAGTGGCTACATTTGATGGCATGGAATAGTAGTAACAATTGCTGGGCACAGTGGTGACAATTGATGGCACAGTGGCTACATTTGATGGCATGGAATAGTAGTGACAATTGCTGGGCACAGTGGTGACAATTGATGGCACAGTGGCTACATTTGATGGCATGGAATAGTAGTGACAATTGCTGGGCACAGTGGTGACAATTGATGGCACAGTGGCTACATTTGATGGCATGGAATAGTAGTGACAATTGCTGGGCACAGTGGTAACAATTGCTGGGCACAGTGGTAACAATTGCTGGGCACAGTGGCTGCGTTTGGCATGACACAGATAAAAGTCTTAGGCCTCGTACACACGAGGGGATATGTCCGCTGAAAACGGTCCGATGGACCGTTTCAGCAGACATCTCCGCTCGTGTGTATGGGCTAGCGGACAGATTTGTCCACCCGACAGATTTCAAAGCATGCTTTGAAATCTATCCGGTGGGGATCTGTCCGCCCGACATGTCTGCTGGTTAGTACACTTCCAGCAGACATGTCGGCCCCCACCGCCGCCGCGCCGCTGCCGAATGGATTCGGCGCAAGCGCGGAAGTGTTTTACTTCATGGTGCGGTGACGTTGCGGTGACGCGGCGGCGTCAACGTCACCGCCGCGTCACCGCCACGTCACCGCGCCTTCCGGCGGCGGGGAATTTGATCCGATGGTGTGTACACGCCATCGGATCAAACTCCCGATCGGACATATCCGATGGAAATGGTCCGCGGACCGTTTTCATCGGATATATCCGATCGTGTGTACGCCGCCATACAGTTATTTAACAGTTTAAGCTTTAAATAATATTATTTTCATATGATCTTGTTATTCAAATTTGCTAGTTGATTGAAAGTTATTAACGGCACTACTGTTGCCAATATATGCAGTGTTATTAGGGGGGAAAACATTATTGGGGGGTGACACCATGTTATACCGCACCAGGTGACACCAACCCTAGTGACGCCACTGGGCTAAAATCTAGGCGAGAGTTGACTCCTCTAATGAAAACAACAGTTAAAATATGGAAAGCTGCTATGGTAAAAGAGGGATGGTCAGAAACTAATCTATCCCCAAACACTCCATTATGGAGGAACCCTGAACTGCCACACCTGGATTCCATACAGGATCCAGGGGCATGGACTAAATATGGGGTAAAAAAAATATCGCAAATACAGGGAGAAAGGTTTTCCACATTTGAGGAGATGAGAGAGTCATGGAATATCCCACAGGCCTCGTACACACGATCAAATCTGTCCGCTGGAAACGGTCCGCTGGACCGTTTCAGCAGACAGATTCGATCGCGTGTACGGCCGAGCCGACGGATTTGGCCACCCGACAGATTTCAAAGCATGCTTTGAAATCTATCGGGTGGGAATCCGTCTGCCCGACATGTCTGCTGGTTAGTACACTTACCAGCAGACATGTCGTCCCGCACCGCCGCCGCACCACCGCCGAATGGATTCGGCGCATGCGCGAAAGTGTTTTACTTCCTGGTGCGGTGACGTGGCGGCGTCAACGTCACCGCCACGTCACCGACACGTCAGCGCGCCGTCTGCTGGCGGGGATTTTGGTTTGCTCGTGTGTACACGCGAGCAAACCAAAATCCCAGCAGACAGATTTGTTCAAATCTGTCGGACGGACAGATTTGAACAAATCTGTCTGCTCGTGTGTACGAGGCCACAGAGTTACATCTTTAGATATAGGCAACTTACCCATGCATTAGCGGCCCAGTGTTCAGGGGGAACCCCGCAAATAATGGAAGTAGGTCTCTAAAAAATTGTGAAAAGTGGAAAAGGGACAATCTCAATCCTATATAAGCACTTAGTAAAAAATACACCATTCGATACAAATAAATTAAGTGAAGAGAAGAGATGTCCCAAACTTGGAGGGGGAAAACTGGGAAGAAGTGTGGGGGTTCCCACTACAGACACTGGTATCACTTCGAGATAAACTAATACAATACAAGATAATATATAGGAGTCACTATACACCATATCAATTAAATAAGATCTCACAGTCTAACCCTCCGAATTGTTGGAGATGTGCAGACATTTCAGGAGATTTTATGCATATATTTTGGTGATGTCCAAAGATTGTGGTATTCTGGAGGGATGTTCTAAGAATAATTGCTATAGTAACATCAATAGTTCTGGAACAGGAGGCAGAGATATGTCTAATGGGATTGGTAAGGAAGAAGATTGTCCCGATGGGAAGGAGAATACAGGTGGCACTATTAATGTACTATGCTAGAAAGACGATAGTCCTAAATTGGAAAAAGGAAGAGGCCCCCTCGGTGGCACATTGGAAAAATCTAGTCAACAACTGTTTACCACTATACAGGGAGACATACAGTAATAGAGGACAGAGGGAGAAATTTAAGAGCGTTTGGGCAAGCTGGATAGAAAATCCTATGACAGCTTCAGGATAAATAGGACACAGGGGAAGGGTAAATGCACCGAGAAAGGAAGGGAAGGAATGTAAGAGGAATGTGTTAGATGGATGAATATATGGAAGGAATGTTAGAATGGTAGGAATATGGGATATATATGTATGTTTACTGTTTCTTTTTTTTGTATGTAAAAAAAACAAAACAAAAAAAACAATAGGCATCGTGTTTTAGAACAAAAACATGACCAGGTTACAGGTAAAAGGATTGAAAGTATGCTTATATAGTCCATCTGGAGACCTTAAGTGATAGTAATCCCTGTAAAAAAAAACAAAAAAACAAGATACAGTAACTTTCATCCTTATTTCAGTTAAGGGGATCACCGATGCCCCGTATGTATTGCATCAGAAGAGATTATACAAAAACTGTATGAAAAATGTATCGTAGGGGGTCACACCTCGAATCAGCATATCTACAGAAGTCGAAGCCATGATACTTTGGCTTAATGGATTCCTAAGGGTGTATTTAAATGTAAAGACTTTTAAACCGTTGCCTATGGCTAGTAAAATGTACTTAGTTTGTAGTTGGTGTGCACAATTTTAAAGCATGACATGTTTGGTATCTATTTACATTAAAAAAAAATGGGTTATGTATACTGGATCCTTAATTGCAGGTCAAGGACATTGAGCTAAAACTACAGTATGTGATACTTTATGAAAGAACAGGGCAAACATTGCTGCATCCTTGTCTCGTAATGTATTCTAACAAATAGGGAAGCTGTATTAGGAGAAATATGAGCTCTTGCTAAATGATTTCCTTACAAAAATACTAGTTTTCTGGCTGCCATTGGTTTCTCTACTTTTTTTAAACCCTAACCTAGCCCAATCATGCATATTAGAAAGACAGTGTGAAGGCAGAACCCCCTGATCTTCACACTTGTTCCATATCAATGCCTCAGAAAGCAGTGATGCAGTGTAACCTTTGATTACGAGCATAATCCGTTCCAGGAGAATGCTCGTAATCCAAGGCACTCGCATGTCAAAGCAAGTTTCCCCATAGAAGTCAATGGAAACGAAGATAATTTGTTCCGCATTGACTTCTATGGCATGCAATACCGCATGTGACCAGAGGTGGGGGAGCTCGAGAGCCTCGGAAAGTCTCGGGGACAGCTCGGCTGAACTAGGGAAAACCTCAGAAAGGCTTAGGAAATTGAGTTTTTCTGAGTATTTCCGAACTGCTCTGCTCGGCTCCCCCCCCCCCACACACCTCTGGCCAGATATGGTACTGCACGCCCCATTAGTTTGAATTCTGCTCGTTTTGCGAGGCAACACTCGCAAACGTAGTCAGAATTAAAAAAAAAAAAACACACACAAAGTTTCACTGTACTTTGGAATTACATAACACACAGGCAACCTGCATTTTGGCAACATATTTGTTCTCTTGGTACAGGTATCATTTAAATACATTGGCAAAACTACTGCTTTGGTAACGGGTGCAACTCAAGGTCTAGACAGCTAATCACTGAACAGTGAGGGAAAAAGTCCATATTTACTTCTAACATGCACAGATAAGGTCAGGCAATATATACAGTACATAGATAAGTTCAGGCAAGGCTTGTGTGTTTCAGCCCATAAGTGTTGTAATATGATAGTAGTAAAAAGTACATTTCTACCGCAGAGAATGTGTAATTCATATGTGTTCGGTTTAAAAAAAAGATAAGGTAATAACCCCACTGCAGGGTGCGGACTCTCTCTTGCCATTTAATTAGAAACATGTTGTGTCTTACATTCTTTTGCAATACATTGCATTCTTGGGTACTGTATACAGTACTATTACTACACCGATCATCTACCAGTTCCTTCACAAAAATGCATTAAGCATGGTCAACATATAAAGAAGAGACCATACCATATGAATGGCATAGGGGCTTGGAAAGTACTTACTATGGGATGTAGCAACATATTGGTAGTTGTGCTTTTCCAAAATTTCGGCACAGTGCTGACAGCAGGCAATCTATTCAAATTGTTGCCAGCTCTTGTATGGCACAGTAATAGAAAATGTATAATATACACACACCTACCTATAAAGTCTAGTTTAAAGGATACATCTAAGGTAAAATAACACATGCACTCAGATCATACAATTCTGTGTCCCAACATGCTTAGACATTTGCATTGTGTAATTTCTACTGACATATTTGGAAATAAAGATTCCAACTGTGCTTATAAGAAAGATAAAGTAGATTGAGCATGTTTATTCTGTTTCTGCTGAGACTTGAAAGAGCATTTAGGACTCTTTTTAAACTCCTGGTGGAGTGTGGTGCCCGCTGAAAAGCGAACCATGTTTGGATTGCTCTTCAGATGGCATTTGACAGGTGGTGATGAGGCATGTTTTCGCCTCTTCAGGGCTGATTTAAACAGATAATGCCACTGTGCATTGTGGACTACTGTGCCACAATCATGTGCATTACATGTGGTAGTGGCATGGCCCCTTTGTCTTTGCTTGTGTTACCATGTGCTCTTAAACAGAGTGCTTTGCAGAAAATGCACCGGAATGCATCTAAACACATAAAATATACATTACACCAAAAAAAGTTTTGTAAAACACAGAGGGGAAAATGCTTGGAAAAGGCATCAAAAAAATACACGAAACACAACAAAACGCATTAAAAACAAGCATGCAGAAACAAATCTGTGGTGTGAACCGGCCAGGGCTGTCTTAATGAAAGGGCAAACCTGGGCACTGCCCAGGGGCCCCAGCTGCATGGGGGGCCCCTGCACTTTCCCCAAAGCAGCTGGTCCTTGAGCCCACACTGCCCTGAAATTGGGGGCCCCATGATGGCACTGAGAGTGATAGATGCAAAGGGGAGGCAGTCTGCCTCCTACCTACTTAATGTCTGGTTACCTGCACTGTCATCATTGTAGGGGCCCCAGAGCATCACTTTGCCCAGGGGCCCATGATGCTATTAAGACGGCCCTGGAACCGGCCCCTACAGTGGCAGCAACCCTTGAGTGAACAGAACCAATGCAGGGATTCCAAAGGTGAAGTTGTTTTACCAACTTAGAACTTCTATTTATAGTTACATAGTTAGTCAGGTTGAAAAAAGACACAAGTCCATCCTGTTCAACCACAAAAAAAAAAAAAACACAGTACAATCACATACACCCAACTCCATACCCACAGTTGATCCAGAGGAAGGCACAAAACCCCAGCAGAGCAATGATCCAATTTGCTACAGGAGGGGAAAAAATTCCTTCCTGATCCCCCGAGAGGCAATCAGATTTGGATCAACTTTACCTACAAGTTACCTATTTATTTATTTATTTATTACCTATTTATTTGCAAGCCACGGATGGAATATAAATTCTAAGCTGGCTAGTAAATGTTGCAATTGTGCACCCTTTTAGGAGATATTCGCTATTTTGGCATCCAGTGACATCACTGGTGCCTGCGCTCTGAAGGAAGGAAATACCAGTGCCGTTCCTTCAGAGCGCTGTGCCATGGCCATGACGTCATCTCAGCTCGGACACTTAAGCTGCCACAAAGTGGTGCTATTGGTGCCTAAGTGCTTTTTGGAGGGAGGGAGGGCTATAAAGTCTCTTGTAGCCGTGCAGCTTTGCACTTCAAAAAAGTCAGTTTGATGAAACACTGTGTCAGGGAGCAGCCGCACGGCGACTGAAAGTGACGTCATGACCCATCCCAGAAGTATGAGTAGTATTTTAAACAAACTTTAACCTTATTTATACGGTAATGCACTATTGGAGACCTTTTTATCTGACATTTGAGGGACCATTGAATGGGATGTTTTGAAATACGAGGAATACCAATGTGCTGGTTGGAATATCTGAATGTGTGATCTAATACAAGTGAACTTTGCCGTTCAATTTTATGTGAGGCAAAATTATCTGGCGAGTAGAACTCACACGGGAGAATGGTTGAGCACTTTTGGTGATCAACTGGAGTGAGAGATTATTTCCATCATCACTGCCTTCTATTTGGAACTGTTTGACACTTCAAATACTTTAAAACTCTATTCACACCAATGAGTTTTTTTAATGCTTTTTGCAGAAACGTAGGACATTTTTTAACCCCTTAAGGACCGCCACTTGTACATATACGTCGGCAGAATGGCACGTACAGGCACATTGGAGTACAAGTACGTCCCTGCCTAGACGTGGGTCGGGGGTCCGTTCGGGACCCCCCCCCCCCCCCCGGTACTTGCGGCGGTCCCCGTGGCTGGGCGAGCGATCCGGGATGAGGGGGGCGGCTGTTCATTTTTGTCCGCCCCCTCCGGATCACTCCCAGCCAATGCGCATCTTCCCCCGCCCTCTTCCTGTGTAAACACAGAAAGGGGAAAGTGATGTAATCTCTCCTTTCGGCGGTATTTTCAACCGCCGCTGAGGAGAGAAGACATCACAAGTGAGTCTGCACCAACACTACACTAACACCAGTACACATAGGCACATTTAACCCCCCGATCACCCCCCCACCCCCCTGTCACACTGTCACTGAATGCAGTGATCATATATTTACTGATCACTGCATTTAGTGTCAGTGTGACAGGCAGTTAGTGTTAGGTCCAGGGTAGCCCCGTACCCCCCACTAATAAAGGTTTAATCCCTTGATCACCGCCCTAGTTAACCCTTTCACGCCCTATTGCCAGTGTCATTAAGCGATCATTTTTCTGATCACTGTATTAGTGTCACTGTTGCCGCTAGGTAGCTAGTTTTTTTTTTATTGCAATTTTTTTTTTTACTAAAGACATGTGGCTGAATACATTTTGGCCTAAATGTTTGACTAAAATTTAGTTTATTCAATTTTTCTTATAACAAAAAGTAAAAAATATTGATTTTTAAAAAAAAATGACACTCTATCTTTGTATATAGCGCAAAAAATGCAGAGGTGATCAAATACCACCAAAATAAAGCTCTATTTGTGGAAAGAAAAGGACGCAAATTTGGTTTGGGAGCCACGTAGCACGACCGCCCAATTGTCTGTTAAAACGACGCAGTGCCGAATTGTAAAAACGCCTCTGGGCATTTAGCAGCATATTGGTCCGGGGCTTAAGTGGTTAACATAGGTTCCTATAGAACACGTTCACATTAATGCTTTTTTGTGCCTCTGCACTTTTGGAAAGGGTCAGGGACTTTTCAAAATGCAAAATTAGTCCCTTTTTTGGTGCTTTTGGTTCAGTAGACTTTAGCCCTGGTTCAGTATTGATGCTACTTTGAAATCGTGCTACTTCACTTGAGGTAGCGCGATTTCAAAGTAGCAGGTCAACTCGATTTCAGGTGATACATGAAAGACATCTGTGCGGCTTTGTGCACAAATGTCTATTAAAGTCGCACTCAAAATCGGAAAAAGTAGTGAAGGAACTACTTTTGCAAATCTGTGCAGCGCAGCAAAGTTGACATCACACCGATTGAAATGGTGCCATTACCGGCAATAGGCTGCAACCTGTCATGCGATTTGACCTGTCAAATCGCATGACACATTGTTCTAATGTGAACAAAGGCTCAATGAAGGAGCTGCAGAAAAGCATGTAGTGCGTTTTTGTCACAATTTGCTTTTTTTTATCTGCCCTACAACAAATTGGTAAAAAATTGCAGTTAAAAAAAAAGCACTGCAGAAAAGCTCAAGCGCAAAATCGTTTTTCGGAATGTAAAAAACAATTTTTTTTCCAACTTCATCAATAAAATGACGTTGCCCACACACGGTCATTTAAAAAAAATGCTCTAGCAAAGCGCGGTGACGTACAACACGTATGATGGCACTATAAAAGGGAAGTTCTATGCAGGTGACGCCACCCTTGGGGCTGCTTTAGCTGATTTTGTGTTAGTAAAAGACGATTTGCGCTTTTCTGTCTGTTCCAGCGTGATGAATGTGCTATCTCCATTACGAATGGTAGTTTTGCCAGAACGAGCTCTCCCGTCTCATAACTTGCTTCTGAGCATGCGTGGGTTTTTCACATCGTTTTAGCCCACGTGATAATTTTTTACAACCCGAAAAACAAAATTTTAAAACATTGTTAAAAAATGCAGCATGTTCGAAAAAAAAAAAAATGTCGTTTTTCAGAACCAGAAAAATTCTGTGAAGCCCATACATGATCGTTTTAAATGAATTTTTTTAAAAACAATGTTTTTTTCATGCCGAAAAACGATCGTGTGTATGCGGCATTAGTCTCTGAAGTTGGCATTACACCGATTGGAACTGTGTCATTGTCGGCAATAGGCTGCGACTTGTCATGCGATTTGGCCTGTCAAAGGTGAGAAATCGAACTTTAGTCTCTGAACTCAATTGATTTCTTGTTGTTACTGTTATTATATTAACCACTTAAGCCCCAGACCATTATGCAGCCAAATGACTGGGCCACTTTTTGCAATTCGGCACTGCATTGCTTTAGCTGACAATTTCGCAGTCGTGCGAGGTGGCTGCCAAACAAAATGTACGTTTTTTTTTTCCTACAAAGGGCTTTCTTTTGGTGGTATTTGATCACCTCTGCGGTTTTTATTTTTTGCGCTATAAACAATTCCCCTCACTTTAGGTTGATACGTATTCTTCTACATATTTTTGGTAAAAACAAAAACAAAATTGCAATAAGCAGGTAACACGATCAGTGACAGTGTCAGCTAGGCAGAACGGGGAGATGGTGCGGTCACGGAGCTTGCGACAGGGTTGCGAGCACGCCGGCGGCAACACGTGCAACCACACGGCTCGTATCTTGAAGGGGACATATGCGCAGCTGTACCATTCTGTCAACGTAAATAGGCATGTGGCGGTCGGGAAAAGGTTAAAGGGGTTGTAAACTCATTTTTTTTCACTTTTCTTGTCAAATTTGTTTATTGAATATTAAATAATAAAGACAGTTACAATTAGTAATAAATAGTTACAACAAATGGTAATATTAGTTAAGGATATGATAATAAATTGGATGAAATTATAAATATCTGAAGATTAGATATTTTTCATAAACTGGTAATTAACTCGAAAATGAAATGTTAAGTTAATATAAACAATTGAAAAATGTAATATGTAAATATGTGCCAATACGGGGGCGTGTCCGGAATGGCGAAGTGAGCGGCTGCTTTCTGCTTGAGCTCCGTTGGGTCATCTGCTAATATCCTAATCCAGGCACCCTTTTCCTGCTCATACAACACCCTGCAAATCCTGGATGAGGCGGCAATCATCCAGTGCGTGTACCGGACAGGGGAAGAAGCTGTAATTCCCGCTTATCGGGGTGGAGGACTTACCCCTGCTGCTTCCCGCCCATGTGGAGACCTGTGCTGCACGAGGCTCCAACAAGGCCTCGCAGACATCCTCGATGGCGGCGCCAAGCTCCCGTCCCCCCTGGCTGACTGAGGTGGTGGCGGAGGTGATGACGGCCATAGCCACATGCCAGACCACGCTGACCGCGAAAATAGAGGCTGTCCAGATGTACATCATACGCCAGGATATGGACAAGCTGCGGTCTCGCGTGATGGATTAGGAGCAGAGGGTCGGCACAGCGGAGGACGAGACGGCGCAACACTCTGCAGCCATTCGCACCCTCCAGTCCAAGGTAAAGGCCCTGGAATATAGAGCGGAAGACGCGGAAAACCGAAACAGGAGGAATAACCTTCGTATCGTTGGCCTGGCTGAGGGGGTAGAAGGTAAACCACCTGACACCTTCGTGGAGGACATGCTGCGATTAATCCTGCCGGACGCTCGACTCTCTCCGCAATATGTGGTGGAGCGAGCCCACCGGGTACCCCCGAAGCCTGACCCCCCCTGGAGGCCCACCGCGGACCCTCATACTCAAGGTCCTGAATTTCCGCGATAGGGATGAGATTCTCCGCGCCTCAAGAACCCTGGGAGAGCTGCGATACCAGAACAACAGGCTCCTCATATTTCCTGATTACTCTGTGGAGACGCAGAAGTTGCGCAAATCCTTGTCCTGTTTCCCGCTCGCCTCAGTGTCCAAGATGGCGAATCCACGCGCTTTTTCAACTCTCCTCGTGAGGCCTCTGCATGGCTGGACTCCCTGCCGCGTGACCGCTGAAGCCTGCACATGTGAGTGTCTCTTTCTAATGTTGTTGGTGTGTCTCCCTGGCCCCCCTCATCCTCCCGTGGGTATACTTGACCCCCCGCTCCTGGTGTTTACTCGACTTCTTTTGGAGCGGACAGAAGGAGCTGTTTAGTGGGGGGTTGCACAGCCAGCCTCACCCGGTGCCCTGGACAAGCCCGGGTATCTTTGATCTGTTACCCCTTGAAACTGTTTTACTACTATTGCGGGGATTGGGGCTGGGAGCTCCTGGACCCGGGGAGTGAGGCACACCAACACCCTTGTTGCACCCATTGTGCCTTCAGTGACTATTCCTTCCAGTTTAAGAATGTGCCCCTGTTCGTCTGAGGTCCTGAGACTAGCTCCGGGAGATACTATACCCATCTATTCTCCTCTGATTACTGCTTTAGGCGCTCATGTCCACACTTAACATTATATCATGGAACACTAGGGGGCTCAATTCGCCTACCGAACGATCTCTTGTATTCCAATTTCTTAGGGCGCACAAACCACATATATGTATACTTTTGGAAACGCATCTTGTGGGGAGTACAACTCTTACTCTAAAAAAAACCCTGGGTGGGCCACCACTATCACTCTACGTATTCTAATTTTGCAAGGGGAGTTAACGTATTGGTCCATAAGTCCCTTCCATTTAGACTGCTGGATCTAGTCTTGGACCCAGACGGCAGATTTGTGGTTCTTCATGCTAAAATACACTCTTTGACCTGGACCATAGTGGGGCTGTACTTACCGCCCCCAGCATCCTTAACCCTGCTTAATCAAGTGACAACCAAAATTGCTGAGTTTGCTACTGATAATACTGTTCTAGTCCCTGATCCTGGCATGGACAGGATGTCGTCGATGGGACAGGCTGGGCCTGGACTGGCCAGCTGGGTGGACACTTATGGGCTCACGAATGTGTGGAGGCACCCCCGGGCCAGAGCCTATACGTGCCACTCGGCGTCCCACAAGACGTTCTCCCGCATTGATCTGGTATATGCGGGAGCTCCTGTTCTGTCACGGGTCATGGATGTACGCATCCTGCCTAGAGGGATCTTGGATCATGCGCCATTGCTCCTGGCTCTGGATCTCTCTGTGGGTCCCATGCCTAGCATGTGGAAACTGTCGCGATTCAGGATTTCGGATGCTGACGTGGAGGGGAGATTTGGGGTGGAACTGGCCAGCTATTGGGCGACTAACGCTAGGGATAGGTTTGCACAGCTTAAACCTATTGCCGCTAGGGATAGGTTTGCACAGCTTAAATTTTTACACAGAGCATATTTTACGCCACAGAGATTGGTGCGGGTGTACCCCCAGAGAGACCTCTTCTGTCCGAGATGTAAGCAGGAGGTACATTTTGGCACATGGTCTGGTCCTGTCCCAAACTTCAGCCCTACTTGGCGGCTACGGCCTCTACTCTCAGTGATATTTGTAGAACTAACATACAAGCTGATCCAAAAATCTTCTTGTTAAGCTATTTGGAGGATGTGGAGGGGGATAGATACTGCAAGCTGTGTTTGACGTTTACTCTATACTATGCTATACTATGCTAGACGGGAAATTATGCTAAAATGGAAGTCCGAAGACCCCCCCCACTCATAACTCCTGGCGGTTGCTACCTCTGTATAGGTTGACCTCCCCTCTTCGAATTCCCCTATGTGCGCCCCCATCTCCTCTTATATCCTTTCCCCCTGTTCCCTTTACTCCCCCCTCTTTCTGGTCCCCTCCTTGCCCCCGAACTCTTGCAGTATGGGCCTTTTTATGAGATATGTGAACTGTCGAGAGTGGTGATGTGATAGGTTTGCAAAGTTATAATGGTTGCTAGATGGTGTTGGATCCTTTACAGATGTATGGGCGGGTTCTCCCGCTTACTTACGGTCGTTCTGATTGTGCACTTCTGTATTATCGTGTTCTGTAACCTGATTAAGATGTAATTCTGAATTGTCTACTAAAACATTTTCTGTTAAAAAAATAATAAAAAAAAATTTCATTACGTCGTTGTGTTTTGTGTCACCGTGTTCTGACACGATCGTTTTTTTAACTGATGGTGTGTAGGCACGACGGACCATCAGTCAGCTTAATCAGTTAACCGATGAAAACGGTCCATCAGACCGTTCTCATCGGATGGACCGATCGTGTGTACGCGGCATTAGTTCCAGGCATATTCAATTAATATATAGTCACTATGGAAAGAAAGCTAATTGGAAATCAACTAATTCAATAAAAACTTTAAAAATGTATAATTATTGTAAGTAATAACTAAATATAGTATTTATGTATAATACATTACCATCTAACCGCCGCATGTATATGTACGTCCACAGAATGGCACGTACAGGCAGATGGACGTGCGGGTACGTCCCTGCCTTCCCGCGGGTCAGGGGTCCGATCGGGACCCCCCCGCTACATACGGTGGTCGGTAAGTGTGTGGAAGCGATCCACGATGAGGGGGCAGCTGTTCGTTTCTGTCCGCCCCCTCGCTATCGCATCCAGCGAATCAGCTTTGCCCGCCCTCTGCCTGTGTAATGTAAACACAGGCAGAGGAAGTGATGTCACCTCTCCTCTCGGCGCTATTTTCGTTCTGGCGAGAGGAGAGAAGACATCACATAGTAAGTCGCACCAACACTACACTGACACCATACACATAGGCATTAACATACACATTAACCCCTTCAGATCACCCCCCCCAGCCCCCTGTCACACTGTCTGATCATATATTTACTAAACACTGCATTTAGTGTCAGTGTGACAGTTGATGCGACAGGCAGTTAGTGTTAGGTCCAGGTTAGCCCCCCCACCCCCCCTAATAAAGGTTTAACCCCTTGATCACCGCTCTAGTTAACCTTTTCACCCCCTATTGCCAGTGTCACTAAGCGATCAGTTTTCTGATCGCTGTATTAGTGTCACTGTTGCCGCTAGGTAGCTAGTTTTTTTTATATTGCAATTTTTTTTACTAAAGACATGTGGCTGAATACATTTTGGCCTAAATGTTTGACAAAAATTTAGTTTATTCGATTTTTCTTAAAAATATCATTTTTTTTTCAAAATTTTCGGTCTTTTTCCGTTTTATATTGCAAAAAATAAAAATCGCAGAGGCAATCAAATACCATCAAAAGAAAGCTCTATTTGTGGGAAAAAGAGGACGTAAATTTTGTTTGGGAGCCACGCCACACGACTGCGCAATTGTCTGTTAAAGCGACGCAGTGCCGAATTGTAAAAACACCTTTGGGCATTTAGCAGCATATTGGTCCGGGGCTTAAGTGGTTAAATATGGTAATACAAAAAATAGGGAAATAAAAAAAAAAAGAGTAATAGTAAAAGGTAAAGAATGAAGGTAAGAAAGAGAAAAGAGAGTAAGAAAGTTCTCCGGAGCATCTATATTGTAAGAATATTATTAAAGGGTTTTTGTAAAGGAATTTTTTTTTATCTTAATAGCTTCCTTTACCGTAATGCAGTGCTGGTTTCATGTCCTCATTGTTCGTTTTTGCTCTCAAGTTGCTGTAATTCTTCTCTGATCTCCACACTTCCTGGTTGTCCATTTCCTGATGACCACAGACCTGGGAGCTTTCTCTCTGTGGTCACTAATCAAGGAGGTGTGATTACTGTGTGTCTAAAACCCCTCAGCACCAATCAGTTTCGTTTTCCAAACCATCACTGCCCTGTATTGGCTCTGTGGCTCTGTACAGAACAGGAAGAAAACAACATGCAAAAACAAAACAAGAAACTGCAGGTACATTATATGATTTTTAATCTATTTTTAATCATTTTTAAAATGAATCAGTTAAATATTATGGCCCAGATTCAGATACAATTAGATTCGCGTAGAGTATCAGAAATACACTACGCTGCTGTATTTTACCTGGCTCTACGTGGAATCCCGGTAGATTTTGTCCAGTAAACGACGGCGGCGTAGTGTATTTCTCCCGGCGCAAGCCATCTACGCGAGTAGGGGGCGTGAAGCATTTAAAATAGGCGCGTTCCCGCGGTGATCGAACTGCGCATGCTCCGTTCAGAAATTTCCCGCCGTGCATTGCGCGAAATCACGCCGTTACGTCATTTTTTCTTGAGTAGCGTCGTTTACGGACATTCCTATTCCCGAACGAGTTACGTAAAAAAAAAAAAAAAATTTAAAATTCGACGCGGGAACGACGGCTATACTTAACATGGGCTACGCACCGTTAGACCAGCAAAAAGCTGGTCTAACAGTACGTAGAAAAAAATAGACGAAAGCGATTGCGAAGACCGCTCGTATCTTTGTGGATCGCCGTAAAAACTCATTTGCATATCCCGACGCATGAAAACGACGCTGACTCCCTCCCAGCGGCCGCAAAAATATCGCAGCGTAGATCCGAAGGCTTACGAAGACGTAAGCCTCTCGGATCGAAGCCCGAAGCCGCCGTATCATGGTTTGAGGATTCAAACTAGTGATACGGCACGCAAAATTTGAAATTACTCCTGTCTAACACCAGTTAGACAGGCGTAATTGCTCTGTGAATCTGGGCCTATGTCTCTATACCCTGTAAACAGTCATTTCAGCAAATGTTTTTATTTATTTATTTATTTACAACTCCTTTAAGTTAGTACAGAAGACAAGTGTTCATGTTTAGTACTTGTTTCCACTCATATTGTTGTATAATATTATAGTATTATAGTATATCAAGGTCCTAATAGGGAATTGTCAGGGATCATAGGAAGAAAATACGTCATCCAACTATTCCATATTTTCCTTAAAATTCTGCATAGTAGCATTGGTTATGGCTTCTGATTTGGAAAGGATCATTGCTTGGTTTATTCTGTTTTTAGCTTCAGAGATCATTAATGTATTGGTTTTCCAAGCTTTGGCAATGGTTTGCTTTGCAGCTGTGGTGATCTGGAGAAAGAGCCCAAATTGAGTGTGAGAAATATGAACTGGTTTTATATTTAAAAGCGTAATAGTCGTGTCTGAAATGATATCTATCTTAAATATTTTCGATACCATGAGGAAAATTTCATTCCAGAACGGACAATCCCAGAATGCATGTAAGTGTGTTCCCAGACCACCACAGCCATGAAAACAGAATGGGGAGCATTGAGGAGCATATTTTGAAATTTTAACAGGAACCAAGTACCAGTGCATGATTATTTTATAGTTTGTTTCCAAAGCAATTATATTTTGAGAAGACATTTTTTATTATATATATTGGTCCAGACTTTATTCCAGTCGGAAATGTGGATTTTAGTTCCAAGTTCTTTCTCCCATTTTTCCACATATGAAGGTAGCTTTGAGTCAGAAGTAGTGATCAGATGATTATATAACATTGACATATTACTAATTGATTAGTATCATGTAAATAAGGTTCAAAAATTTTTTTTATTTGTACGTAGTGAAAGAGTTTAGAAGTCGGGAGTTTGTGATGTTCACATATTTCAGGGAATGTTTTGAATGAGATTAGTGTTAAAAAATCAGCTAATTGTGTTAGGCCAGCAGAAGTCCAGTTTTTTAAAGTATTAGGCCGCGTACACACGATTAGTCCATCCGATGAGAATGGTCCGAAGGACCGTTTTCATCAGTTAACCGATGAAGCTGACTGATGGTCTGATGTGCCTACACACCATCGGTTAAAAAACTGATCGTGTTAAAACGCGTCGATGTTTACGTGTTTTAACACAACAATGTGCTGAAAAAAACGAAGTTCAATGCTTCCAAGCATGCGTCGACTTGATTCTGAGCATGAGCGGCTTTTTAACCGATGCTTTTGGATACTGACGATCGGTTTTGACCCGGTAGAGTTGAGCGGACACCTGGATGTTCGGGTTCGGACCCAAACTTTAAAAAAAAAGTTCCGGTTCGGGAACCCGAACCCAAACCCGAACTCCGAACCCCACATAGGCATAGAAATACAGTTTTATTCAAAATTATTCAACCCCCAATGCTGTAAAGGGTTTTAGGGAATTTAGTGTACATTTGTAATTGAATTCAGAATGAAATCCTACAAGGACTTCTTAACTGCTTCCCGACCGCCCACCGTCATATTACTGCGGGACAGTGGCTCTGTCTCGCGGGAGCACATAGCTCTATGTCCTCTCCTTTTCGGCCACTAGGGTACGATTGCCGCCGGGCACCCGCAATTGCTCGTTACAGAGCTGGGAACGGGAGGTATGTGTGTAAACACATACCTCTCGTTCCTGTCAGCGGGGGAAACGCTGATTTTCTGTTCATACAATGTATGAACAGAAGATCAGTGATTTCCCCTAGTGAGTCCACCCCCCCATACAGTAGGAACACACTTAACCCCTTTCCTGCCCCCTAGTGTTAACCCTTTCACTGCCAATGGCATTTTTATAGTAATCCAATGCATTTTTATAGCATGGTCCCAAAAATGTGTCAAAAGTGTCCGATGTGTCCGCCATAATATCGCAGTACCGAAAAAAAATGCTGATCGCCGCCATTACTAGTAAAAAAAAAATATTAATCAAAATGCCATAAAACTACCCCCTTTTTTGTAAACACTATACATTTTGCGCTAACCAATCAAGAAACACTAATTGCGATTTTTGTAGAAGAATACGTATCTGCCTAAACTGAGGAAAAAAAATGTTTTTTTATATCTTTTTTGGGGATATTTATTATAGCAAAATGTAAAAAATATTGCATTTTTTTCAAAATAGTCACTCTATTTTTGTTTATAGCGCAAAAAATAAAAAACGCAGAGATGATCAAATACCACCAAAAGAAAGCTCTATTTGTGGGAAAAAAAGGACGGCAATTTTGTTTGGGAACCACGTCGCACGACCGCGCAATTGTCAGTTAAAGCGACGCAGTGCCGAATCACAAAAAGTGCTCTGGTCTTTGGACAGCAATATGGTCCAGGGCTAAAGTGGTTAAAGAACCATATGCAACTAAAATGACATCAATTGGTTTTGTAATACAGTAGTAATAGTTTATTTTGTGAATTCTTCATTTACACAATTATTCAACCCCTTAAAGACTACCACTCTGAAGAACAGAGGTTCATTGAAGTGTTTTCAACCAGGTATTGAAAACACCTGTGGATGTCAGGGAGCAGAAATAAAGCCTAATAAGCACCAATTAGGCAGCTTTAAATTGACTGTGATACTCAGCTCCTTCTAGACATTTACTGGTGTGGTTACAAACATGGTGAAGTCAAGAGAATGGTCCAGGAAGACAAGAGAAGAGGTGATTACTCTTCACAGGAAGGGCAATGGCTATAAGAAGATTGCAAAGATGTTATACATACCAGGAGACACCATAGGAAGCATCATTCGCAAATTCAAGACAAAGGGCACTGTTGAAACGCTACCTGGTATGGGCAGAAAGAAGATGCTGACTTTGACTGCTGTGCGCTACCTGAAATGTAGAGTGGAGAAAAGTCCCCGTGTGACTGCTGAAGAACTGAGAAAAGATTTGTCAGATGTGGGTACTAAAGTTTCTGCTAAGACAATACGGCGCACACTGCGTGATGAAGGCCTCCATGCCAGAACTCCCAGGCGCACCCCCTTGCTGTCTCCAAAGAATAAGAAGAGTCGACTGCAGTATGCCAAAGGTCATGTGGACAAACCACAGAAGTTTTGGGATTGTGTTCTGTGGACTGATGAAACAAAATTAGAACTGTTTGGGCCCATGGATCAACGCTATGTTTGGAGGAGGAAGAACAAGGCCTATGAAGAAAAGAACACCTTGCATACTGTGAAGCATGACGGGGGCCAATCATGCTTTGGGGCCGTTTTGCTTCTGCAGGTACAGGAAAGCTTCAGCGTGTGCAAGGTACCATGAATTCTCTTCAGTACCAGGAGATATTGGATGACAATGTGATGCAGTCCGTCACAAATCTGAGGCTTGGGAGACGTTGGACCTTTCAACAGGACAATGATCCCAACATACCTCCAGGTCCACTAGAGCATGGTTGCAGATTAAAGGCTGGAACATTTTGCAGTGGCCATCGCAGTCACCAGACTTAAATCCGATTGAGAACCTCGGGTGGGACTTAAAGAAAGCAGTTGCAGTGCGCAAGCCTAAGAATGTGACTGAACTGGAGACTTTTGCCCATGACGAATGGGCAAAGATACCTGTAGATCGCTGCAAGACACTTGTGTCAAGCTATGCTTCACATTTAAAAGCTGTTATAACTGTAAAAGGATGTTGTACTAAGTACTAAGATTGAATGTCACTTGGGGGTTGAATAAAACTGATAATGATATGAGCACAGAAAAGACATTTGTGGTTATTTCATTATAAATGTTATGTTATATTTGTCTGACCTACACGTGCCTCTTTGATTTAATTGTAAGCAGGATGACTGAATGATCAAAATCAGTGTGAAACTGGGCAAAACAATCAATTTCAGTGGGGGTTGAATAATTTTGAATACAACTGTAGGTGGTAAAATTGTGAAAGCCTAGTCCACCTTTCAATTTTGGGAGATATAGGGGGTGATTTACTATTGAAGCTGCACTGCGCCGGTACATGCCTTAATTAGTGCGCTGGATGAAGCCTTAATTAGGCGCAGTGGCGTAATTATAGGGGTGCTGAGATCGCCATGGCGACCGGGCCCCTTGCTGCAGGGGGCCCTTGAGGGCCCCCTCTACTCTTTGATATGAGGAGTTTCACGATCGTCAGCTGCACAGTGTGCAGGGAAGGAGCTTGTCAAAAGTGAAAGTAGTCAGTGCTGTGCTCTTTGTCTCCCCCTAGAGTGCAGTACCCGGCAGGAATTGCCAAGGTAAATGTCTCACGTTTTTTTTTTGACTATCTACTGTATGTGTGTATATGTATATACTGTGTGTGTGTGTATATGTATATACTGTGTGTGTGTGTATATATGTATATACTGTGTGTGTGTATATATGTATATACTGTGTGTGTATATATGTATATACTGTGTGTGTATATGTACTGTATATACTGTGTGTGTGTGTATATATGTATATACTGTGTGTGTGTGTGTGTATATATGTATATACTGTGTGTGTGTGTGTGTGTGTGTGTATATATGTATATACTGTGTGTGTGTGTGTGTGTGTGTATATATGTATATACTGTGTGTGTGTATATATGTATATACTGTGTGTGTGTATATATGTATATACTGTGTGTGTATATATGTATATACTGTGTGTGTATATATGTATATACTGTGTGTGTGTATATATGTATATACTGTGTGTGCGTATATGTATATACTGTGTGTGTATATATGTACTGTATATACTGTGTGTGTGTGTGTGTATATACTAGGGTTGTCCCGATACCACTTTTTTAGGACTGAGTACAAGTACCGATACTTTTTTTCATGTACTCGCCGATACCGAATACCGATACTTTTTTTAAATGTCATGTGACAGTTTTCAAACCACAATACAGACTAAGGATATTTTCTTTAGAAATATGAAGAACTCTAACTTAAGACATTATAAAAGAATAAAAATGAATAGAAATGTTTTAAAGAAAAGAATTTTCACAGAACATGTTGATAAATACAAAAAAAGTATTCTATTTAGGTATCGGGAGCATTTGGGCGAGTACAAGTACTCCCGCAAATACTTGGTATCGGTCCCGATACCGATGCCGATACTAGTATCTGGACAACCCTAGTATATACTGTGTGTATATGTATATACTGTGTGTGCGTATATGTATATACTGTGTGTGTGTGTATATATGTACTGTATATACTGTGTGTGTATATACTGTGTGTGTGTGTATATATGTACTGTATATACTGTGTGTATGTACTGTATATACTGTGTGTGTGTATATATGTACTGTATATACTGTGTGTGTGTGTGTATATGTATATACTGTGTGTGTATATGTATATACTGTGTGTATATACTGTGTGTGTGTGTGTATATGTATATACTGTGTGTGTGTATGTATGTATGGATGCATGTGTGTGTGTGTGTGTATGTATGGATGCATGTGTGTGTGTGTGTGTATGTACTGTATGTATGTGTGTATATGTATGTACTGTATGTGTGTGAGTGTGCATGTATGTGCATGTGTTTATCAGTGGCAGTGCGTCCATAAGGGCGCATGTGTGCCGATCCCTCTCCCTAGTCACTCCCTCTATGCCACCGCTGCCACCCCCATATTTAGGTGTCCGGCTCCTTTTCGGGCGCCTGAATCACAGGGGGGGTGTTGAAGCACCTGATTAGAGCCATAGGGGCTGATTTACTAATGAATCTGCGCTGCGCCGGTACATGCCTTAATTAGTGCGCTGGATGAATCCCTAATTAGGCGCATGAACCGGCGGCAGCAGCAGCGCGATGTGATTGATAACTAAAGCCGCCGCCGAACTCCCTGTATAAGTCTATGGGGGAAATCTTAATAGTGAATGTTAAAGGCTAATCTGCAAGTTTTGTCCTAAAAAGTGTTTGGGGACCTCAGTCCTGCCCCAGGGGACATGTACCAATGCTTTTTTTATTTTTTAAAACGGCCGTTTTTTCGGGAGCAGTGATTTTAATAATGCTAAAAGTGCAATAATAAAAGTGTAATTTTCCTTTAAATTTCGTACTATGGGGGTCTCTAATGTCAGCATGTGAAAAAGCGCATGTTTCCCGTGGTTAGAACTGTCTCTGCACAAAATGTCATTTTTCAAAGGAAAAAAGCCATTTAAAACTGACTCGCGGCTATAATGAATTGTCGGCTCCCGGCAATTGCAGGAGAATTCATTCATTAAAAAAAGGGAAAAAAAAGCGTGGGGGTCCCCCCAAATTCAATAACCAGACCCTTTAGGTCTGGTATGGATATTAAGGGGAACCCCGCCGTCAATTTAAAAAAAAAATGACGTGGGGTTCCCCCCAAATATCCATAACCAGACCCTTCGGGTCTGGTGTGGAATTTAAGGGGAACTCCACTCCAAATTAAAAAAAAAATGGCGTGGAGTCCCCCCTAAAATCCACACCAGACCCCTTATCCGAGCACGTTGACCTGGCCGGCCGCAGAAAAGAGGGGGGGACAGAGCGCGGCCCCCCCCCTCTCCTGAACCGCACCAGGCCACATGCCCTCAACATTGGGAGGGTGTTTTGGGGTGCCCCCCAAAACACCTTGTCCCCATGTTGATGAGGACAAGGGTCTCTTCCCCACAACCCTTGCCCGGTGGTTGTGGGGGTCTGCGGGCGGGAGGCTTATCGAAATCTGGAAGACCCCTTTAACAAAGGGGCCCCCCAGATCCCGGCCCCCCCCCTATGTGAAATGGTAATGGGGTACCTTGTACCTCTACCATTTCACGAGAAAAAAAAATGTAAAGGGTTAAAAAAGACAAGAGCCGGTTTTTGACAAGTCCTTTATTATCTTCTTTCTTCTTTTCTTCGGGTTTCTTCTTCCTCCTCCTTCTTCTTCCTCTGCTTCTGTCTTGGGTCTTCTATTCCCGCATCTTGCCCGGTGTGTTCTTCCATCTTCTGTTCCTCCCGCTGTCCTTCTCGTCCGCATCTTCTTCTCCTTCTTCTTCTTCGCCGGAGGCGCCGCTTCCAATTGAAATCCCCGCTGTCTGCCGGACCACGCCCCCCCCTCTGACGCCACGGGCAAGCTCTTAGGAGTGTGCTGCCAGTGCGTCAGAGGGGGGCGTGGTCACATGTCAGAGGGCGGCCAATTCAATTTGAAGCTCGTGCGCGGCTTTTTCTTTGCCAGAGTCGCCGCTTCCAATTGAATTGCCCGCTTTCTGGAACATGTGACCACGCCCCCCTCTGACGCACTGGCACCACACGGGGACTTTCCTAAGAGCTCGCCCGTGGCGTTAGAGGGGGGGCGTGGTCCGGCAGACAGCGGGGATTTCAATTGGAAGCGGCCGCTCCGGCGAAGAAGAAGAAGAAGGAGAAGATGCGGACGAGAAGGACAGCGGAAGAAGATGGAAGAACACGCCAGTCAAGATGCGGGAATAGAAGACCCAAGACAGAAGCAGAAGAAGAAGAAGATGGAGGAAGAAGAAACCCGAAGGAAAGAAGAAAGAAGATAATAAAGGACTTGTCAAAAACCGGCTCTTGTCTTTTTTAACCCTTTACATTTTTTTTCTCGTGAAATGGTAGAGGTACAAGGTACCCCATTACCATTTCACACAGGGGGGGGCCGGGATCTGGGGGGCCCCTTTGTTAAAGGGGTCTTCCAGATTTCGATAAGCCTCCTGCCCGCAGACCCCCACAACCACCGGGCAAGGGTTGTGGGGAAGAGACCCTTGTCCTCATCAACATGGGGACAAGGTGTTTTGGGGGGCACCCCAAAACACCCTCCCAATGTTGAGGGCATGTGGCCTGGTGCGGTTCAGGAGAGGGGGGGGGCCGCGCTCTGTCCCCCCCTCTTTTCTGCGGCCGGCCAGGTCAACGTGCTCGGATAAGGGGTCTGGTGTGGATTTTAGGGGGGACTCCACGCCATTTTTTTTTTTAATTTGGGGTGGAGTTCCCCTTAAATTCCACACCAGACCCGAAGGGTCTGGTTATGGATATTTGGGGGGACCCCCACGTCATTTTTTTAAAAAATTGATGGCGGGGTTCCACTTAATATCCATATCAGACCTGAAGGGTCTGGTTATTGAATTTGGGGGGACCCCCACGTCATTTGAATAATTATTTTAAAATTCGTACCATGGGGGGGGGGGGGATGTCAGCAGGTGAATAAAGCGCACTTTTCCTGCGGTTAGAAATATGTCTTTGCACAAAATGACATTCTGAAAAAAACAAATAAAAAAAAAAAAAGCCATTTAAAACTGACTCGCGGCTATAATGAATTGTCGGCTCCTGGAAATTGCAGGAGAATTCATTCATAAAAAAACGAAAACAAAAAGCGTGGGGGTCCCCCCAAATTCAATAACCAGACCCTTTAGGTCTGGTATGGATATTAAGGGGAACCCCGCCGTCAATTTAAAAAAAAATGACGTGGGGGTCCCCCCAAATATCCATAACCAGACCCTTCAGGTCTGGTGTGGAATTTAAGGGGAACTCCACTCCAAATTAAAAAAAAAATGGCGTGGAGTCCCCCCTAAAATCCACACCAGACCCCTTATCCGAGCACGTTGACCTGGCCGGCCGCAGAAAAGAGGGGGGGACAGAGCGCGGCCCCCCCCCTCTCCTGAACCGCACCAGGCCACATGCCCTCAACATTGGGAGGGTGTTTTGGGGTGCCCCCCAAAACACCTTGTCCCCATGTTGATGAGGACAAGGGTCTCTTCCCCACAACCCTTGCCCGGTGGTTGTGGGGGTCTGCGGGCAGGAGGCTTATCGAAATCTGGAAGACCCCTTTAACAAAGGGTCCCCCCAGATCCCACCCCCCCCCTGTGTGAAATGGTAATGGGGTACCTTGTACCTCTACCATTTCACGAGAAAAAAAAGTGTCAGTGTAAAAAAAGACAAGAGCCGGTTTTTGACAAGTCCTTTATTATCTTCTTTCTTCTTTCCTTCGGGTTTCTTCTTCCTCCTCCTTCTTCTTCCTCTGCTTCTGTCTTGGGTCTTCTATTCCCGCATCTTGCCCGGCGTGTTCTTCCATCTTCTTCCGCTGTCCTTCTCGTCCGCATCTTCTCCTTCTTCTTCTTCGCCGGAGCGGCCGCTTCCAATTGAAATCCCCGCTGTCTGCCGGACCACGCCCCCCCTCTGACGCCACGGGCAAGCTCTTAGGAAAGTCCCCGTGTGGTGCCAGTGCGTCAGAGGGGGGCGTGGTCACATGTTCCAGAAAGCGGGCAATTCAATTGGAAGCGGCGACTCTGGCAAAGAAAAAGCCGCGCACAAGCTTCAAATTGAATTGGCCGCCCTCTGACATGTGACCACGCCCCCCTCTGACGCACTTGCAGCACACTCCTAAGAGCTTGCCCGAGGCGTCAGAGGGGGGGGCGTGGTCCGGCAGACAGCGGGGATTTCAATTGGAAGCGGCGCCTCCGGCGAAAACCAAGAAGGAGAAGAAGATGCGGACGAGAAGAACAGCGGAAGAAGATGGAAGAACACGCCGGGCAAGATGCGGGAATAGAAGACCCAAGACAGAAGCAGAGGAAGAAGAAGGAGGAGGAAGAAGAAACCCGAAGGAAAGAAGAAAGAAGATAATAAAGGACTTGTCAAAAACCGGCTCTTGTCTTTTTTAACCCTTTACATTTTTTTTCTCGTGAAATGGTAGAGGTACAAGGTACCCCATTACCTTTTCACACAGGGGGGGGGCCGGGATCTGGGGGGCCCCTTTGTTAAAGGGGTCTTCCAGATTTCGATAAGCCTCCTGCCCGCAGACCCCCACAACCACCGGGCAAGGGTTGTGGGGAAGAGACCCTTGTCCTCATCAACATGGGGACAAGGTGTTTTGGGGGGCACCCCAAAACACCCTCCCAATGTTGAGGGCATGTGGCATGGTGCGGTTCAGGAGAGGGGGGGGGCCGCGCTCTGTCCCCCCCTCTTTTCTGCGGCCGGCCAGGTCAACGTGCTCGGATAAGGGGTCTGGTGTGGATTTTAGGGGGGACTCCACGCCATTTTTTTTTTTATTTGGAGTGGAGTTCCCCTTAAATTCCACACCAGACCTGAAGGGTCTGGTTATGGATATTTGGGGGGAACCCCACGTCATTTTTTTTAAAAATTGATGGCGGGGTTCCCCTTAATATCCATACCAGACCTAAAGGGTCTGGTTATTGAATTTGGGGGGACCCCCACGCTTTTTTTTTGGTGTTTTTAATGAATGAATTCTCCTGCAAATTCCAAGAGCTGACAATTCATTATTGCCGCGAGTCAGTTTTAAATGGCTTTTTTCCTTCAGAATGTCATTTTTCACATGCTGACATTACACCCAGGGCCGCCATCAGGGGGGTACAGGCAGTACACCTGCAGGGCCGCCATTAGGGGGGTACAGGCATTACACCGCCCGGGGGTCCCCAGGGGCCCCCAGGGGCCCGGATGGGAACCACCCTAAAACAAAAAAAACAATTTTTTTTTTTTTTTTTTTGTTTAAGGGCTCCGAAGGTCCCCAGGGGCCCGGAGGCCACTAAGGGCCCCAGATGGCAAGCCCTTTTTTTTAAATAAAATATATATATTTAAAAAAAAATATATATTTTTTTAATATATTTGTTTATTTTTTTTTTAAGGAAAGGGCCCAGAGGTCCCCAGGGCCCGGGAAGGCTACCCCCTTGTTTTTTTCCTTTTTTCGATAAATGTTATATTTAAAAAATATATATATATGTATTTTCTCTCTTTTGTATTTTTATTTGATAAAGAGCACAGAGGTCCCCAGGGCCCCGGATGGCTACCCCCCTTTTTTATATATATTTTTCTTTATTTCTTATTTCTGTCAAAATTTTTGTAAAGGGCCCCTCCGCTCCTCAATTTGTGGCACCACCCCCCCCCCCGCTTCTCAATTTCATGCGGCAGCACCCCCCCCCGGTTCTCTGCTCCAGGGGGCCCATGCCTGAAGCTGTGTAAGGGGCCCCAAAATTCATGATGGCGGCCCTGTACACCTGTAAGGGGCCCGGGGGTCCGGAGGTGCCCAGATGCCTGGAGGCCCCCCAGCGCCCCAGATGGTAACCCCCCTCTTTTTTTTTTTGTATATATATTTGTTAGTTGGTTTTTGTAGGATTTTTTATTAAAGGGCCAATTTTTGGAATTTAATTTTTTTTTTGCAGTCTGGAGGTCCCCAGGGCCCCGGGTGGCAACCCCCCAAATTTTTTGTTATTAAAGGGCCAATGTTTTGGTTTAGGGGTCTGGAGGTCCCCAGTGGCCTGGTCCCCAGTGGCCCGGAGATCCCAGGGCTCCAGATGACAACCCCCCACCTTTACAAAAAAATCAAAAAAAAAAACATATGATATATTTTTTGGTTATTTTTTAAACATATATATATATAATATAATTTTGAAAGCTCCCAGAGGGCCCCAGATGACAACCTTTTTGCTTCTAAAAATGTTATAAACATTTTCCCCAGGTTTGTTACTTTTTACTTTAATTTCTTTTTTTAAAGTGTATTTTGTGCGTGAAGTCGAGAGAGAGGAGCTGGACTTGCAATCGCCATCCTTCTCCATGCCCCCGGTGGCAATGGTGGGTGTGAGGGGGGCCTCCCACTCACCCCACCTGCTACACTTGGGAGCCCGATGGGACAGAGGGACTCCCCCTATGAAGGAGTGTAGCCCACCCAGCCAGCCCTGTAGGTCCTTCACCTCCCTTTATTTTAGGAGACCTCATGGCCAAAGTGTGTGCAAGTGTGGTGTTTTTTTTGTGGGGGGGGGGGGGGGGTGGGCATACTAAGCACAGGCGTACCTTGCATAGCACACCCACCGGGAGCCGGGCTGACACCACCAAACTCAAACTCAATTCATATGTAGCCGAGACCGGGATCCGAACCCTTGGCTGCAGAGGTGAACGGCTTGTCAGCGCAGTGCCATTCACGTTGAGCCACCACAGCTCCCATCCAATGTTATTTTTTTTTTAGATTTTTGGTAGTTATTTTTTATTAAAGGGCCCAGAGCTCCCAAGGCAACCCCCTTTTTTATTATTTTATATATGTAGATATTGTAATTTATTTTTCATTAAAGAGCCCAGAAGTTTCTTTTTATTAAAGGGCCCAGTGGTCCCCAGGGCCCCCGGATGGCTACCACCCTTTTTAATATATATTTTTCTATATGTATTTTTTAGTAAAGGAACCCCCCGCTTATCAAATTGCGGCAGCCCCCCCCCCTTCTTAATATCAGGCGGCACCCCCCCCCCCCCCCCCCCCTATTCTCTGCTCCAGGGGGCCCATGCCTGAAGCTGTGTAAGGGGCCCCATAATTCCTGATGGCGCCCCTAATTGCCTCCCCCCCCCCATGGTACGAAATTTCAAGGAATTTTTCACTTTTATTGGTGCACTTTAACCACTTCCATACCGCGCCTATTCTGGCACTTCTCTCCTTCATGTAACAATTATATTTTCTTCCTTGAAACTTACTCAGGACCCCCAAACATTATATATATTTTATTAACAAACACCCTAGGGAATAAAGTGGCGGCCATTTTTTTCGGACACATTTCCAACAGTATTTGTGCCAAAAATTTTCTAAAGTTTTTTTTTTTTTTTGGCTTTCCAAAAAAAAACCTGTTTCATGAATGACAAAATAAGAAAGCAGTAAAGCTAGGCCAATTTTTAGGGATAAGGTAAAAGATGATGTTACACCGAGTAAATAGATACCTAACTTGTCACGCTTTCATATTGCGCACACTCATGGAATGGCGCTAAACTTCGTTATTAAAAATCTCCATAGGCAACGCTTGACTTTTTTTCTCAGGTTACCACTTTTGAGTTACAGAGGAGGTCTAGTGCTAACATTATTGCTCTCGCTCTAACGCACGCTATGATACCTCACATGTGGGGTTTGAAGGATGTTTACATATGTGGGTGGGACTTGCATGCGTGTTCGCTTCTGAGTGCGAGCTACTAGGGACAGGAGCATTTAAATTCCTTTGTTATTTTATTTTTTTTTTACTTAATATTTTATTTTTTGC
The DNA here is from genome assembly GCA_029574335.1 of Rana kukunoris. Classification (NCBI taxonomy): domain Eukaryota; kingdom Metazoa; phylum Chordata; class Amphibia; order Anura; family Ranidae; genus Rana; species Rana kukunoris. The sequence goes on from JAJQKJ010000751.1 coordinate 55,711, forward strand.
ACTTGTTTGTCCCTTTGTTTGTATTATTTTTCACTTTTCTTCCTATTACAAGGAATGTAAACATCCCTTGTAATAGGACTAGTGTGTGACAGGTCCTCTTTATAGAGAAAGGCGGGGTCAATTAGACCCCACATCTGTCCTCCAGGCTGGAAATCATGGAATTGGTAAAAAAAAAAACATCTCATGCTTTCAGCTGCAATCATGTTCGTTCAGCACAGTAGCGTAGTGTGTAGCATGTTCACCTAGCAGCAAAAGGGTTGCTGGTTCGAATCCCACCCGTGACACTATCTGCCTGGAGTTTGCATGTTCTCCCTGTGCGGGTTTCCTCCCACAATCTAAAAACATGCTGTAAATTGGATCCTGTCTAAATAAGCCCTAATATGCAGTAGGATATTTAGGTTTTGTGCTTCCCTAGGCCTGACCAAATTTTGGCACCCCCCTAATAGAAAAATGACCCACCCTTCCTGTCAAGGCCACACCCTGTTTTTTTATGACCCACCCAGGAATTTTCAGGGGACACACACAAGTTCTGTGGGGGGGACTTGGGGGGGCCCTTAATTTGCCTACTTTTTCGATCACTTCCTGTTTGGCTATGGGGCAGGAAGTGAAGGCCAATCTCCCCAAACGGACAGGGATAATACAAAATAAACTGACAGAGCTTCTAACCCCCCCCCCCCCCCCCCACCAACTCTATCCAAAATGAAAGAAATCCAAAAAATAAAAGTGATGATTATTGTTCCAGTTTAACCCCAAATTTCAGATCATTTTATTGAGAGGCTTAAGAAAATATAACCATGCCAATAGGCCACGATCCAGCGTTGCTAATATGTATGAATGTGTGTTAGGGACCCCCACAAACACCACCCAATGTTAAATCAACTATTTTCATGTTTGTTTTGGGGATGCCTGCACCCCTGATAGGGTAAAGACACCTCACAAATGTTGTCACTTTCTACTTAATTCATTCACTTCCTGCCACACAGCCAAACAGGAAGTGAGGGAAACACCTGAGTAATGTTTTGTTGGGGACACACAGATCAATATAAATAGTTTCCCATTTTGGAAATGGCATTTTGCTGTGTACACCCCAAATTAGTAGGAATCTTGGACTTTGGGGTCCATTTACTAAAGGCAAATCCACTTTGCACTACAAGTGGACAAGCAAGGAAGAAAACTCAAAACTTGGCGGGATTGGAAGTAAAAACCATCAGTGCTTCCCTTCTGATTTTCATTGCCTACGCTTCTACTGCAGAGCGGCTTTGCCTTTACTAAACCCCAAAATAACTAATCATTTGGGGTGTACACTGCAGTGCAATTTGCTTAATGGTGACACTAGTTAGATTGACCTGTGCCCCGAAGAAAAGACCATTGGTAGGGTTTTAACCTCACTTCCTGTTCAGCTGTGTGACAGGAAGTGAAGCCAATTTTAGGAAAAGGGACACAAAGCCCAACCTAAAAACACTAGCAGGGGTTCTAACACTCAATTGGCTTCCCTCAAACAACCCACAATTAGAATAGGATTGTCTTGTGCTAGTTTCAAGCACAGCGCTGTAAATCAGCACTTCAAGCCTGTCCACCAATACACCACCCCCCCCCCCCCTCCCCCCCTCCAACAGGCCCTGTTTGCAGCTTTTCCTACATCTTGCACATGTGCTTTAAAAAGTCAGTCTGGACATCAGTTCTAGGAAACAATACTTACCGCTTTGTCCTTCCTTTTCTGGTGACTAAACATTTCATGCATACACACCAGGAAAGATCTTAGAGACAAATCACACTTGATGGTTTAGGCCCAAACTATTTCAGCTGCAGCGGTTGAAATCCATAGCATGAAAAAAATATCACAAAACAAACTTCAAAATTTGAAAGTAATTTTATTGGTCCACAAAACAAGGAAAGCAAAAAAAAAATTACAAATAAACACACCAAAAATATATAAAAACACCTAAAAACAAAAAAGACCAACGTTTATTTCACAGTCATTGGAAAATAAATCATGCTTTTGAAATAACAGGATAGACCCACAGGATTAAAACATTAGTCATTAACATCTTGAGAAACATTTAGCAAAATTATGTAGCAGAGAAAACATCAAAAAATACAAAACTTGCTCCAAAACATCTCTGTTTCACTCCGCCATTCCTTCCAGCCAGCAAATCTGCCCCCTCTGAGGGGCAGCTGACACGTGCAGTATCCACGCTTTTTATAACATGTGTGCTAATGAACCAATTGGAAACACATGAAGAAATGTCAGCCTCTAGTTTGTGTGCACTTGGAACTGCTTACACCTGTTAAGGATGTCCTTAAATTACTAAGCCAAAAAAAGAGCTTTCTGAGCATGCTCAGAAAGATGCAAGTCATTTTCAGGATGAAACTTCCAACTTCTTTTTCTAACTGTTCGAGCATGCCCAGTTCACTCGAAATGCAGTACCAGAATCAAATCTGCAATGGCGGATGAAAGCATTAGAGGTGTTAAATTTTTTTTTGGTCCCCATGAAGTGATGCTTTACAAGCTGAACGGGAGGTCTTATAGAATTTTTACGTAACAAACCTAAATAGTAATAATTTAAACGCCCCTGTCCCTAGTAGCTCGCAGTCAGAAGCGAACAAGCAGCATTTTTATTGTTTCCGGTTACCAGTTTAGATTTACAGATGAGGTCTAGTGCTATAAATATTCCTCTTGCTGTTACGCACGCTATGATACCTCACATGTGTGGTTTGAAGAATGTTTCCATATATGGGGGCGGGCCTTAAATGTGTAAGCCCCGCCCACATATTGAACCCCCGTTCAAACCCCACATGTGAGGTATCATAGCGTACGTTAGAGAGCGAGAGCAATACTTTTAGCACTAGACCTCCTCTGTAAATCTAAACTGGTAACCTGAAACACATAAAAAAGCGTTGCCTATGGGTATTTTCAAGTACTGAAGTTTGGCGCCATTCCATGAGTGTGTGCAATATTAAAGTGTAACATGTTGGGTATCTATTTACTCGGTGTAACATCATCTTTCACATTATGGCCATAAATTGGGCTAACTTTAGTGTATTCTTAATTTGTAACCACTTGAGCCCCAGAGCATATTACTGGTCACTGACGGGGCCATTTTTTGCATTTCAACACTGCGTCATTTTGACTGACAATTGCGTGGTTGTGCGACGTGGCCCCCAAAAAAATTGGGCGTCCTCATCCTCCCCCCCCCCCCCCTAAAAAATTCATTTTTTTTTTTTTTGTTGGTGGTATTTGATCACCTCTGCGTTTTTTCTTATTTTTGCTTGACCCAAAAATATAGCGACAATTTGGTAACTAAAAAAACATCTTTTTTACGGTTTGCTATAATAAATCTCCCCCAAAATATATTCAAAAAATGTTTGCCCTCAGTTTAGGCCGATAAGTATTCTTGGACATCTTTTTGGTTGCAAAAAATCACAATAAGCGTTTGATTGGTTTGGGCAAAAGTTCTAAGTAGGGGTTGGTCTTATGGGTTTTTTTGAATAATTTTTTGTTTTACTAGTAATGGTGGCTATCATTTGTTTTTTCTGTCTAATGCGACATTGTGGCGGACACATTTTTGTGAGATTTGGCATTTTTGTAGCGAGCAATGGTATATCAATGCATTGCTTACTATAAAAATGACACTGGCAGGGAAGGGGTTAACACTAGGGGCGCGGAAGGGGTTGAATATGTTACCTGGGTGTGTTCTAACTGTAAAGGGGGTGGGACTGTGTAGGGGAAATGACAGATCGCTGTTCATACATTGTAGGGACAGACGAGCAGGCATTCCCCCCCCCCCTGACAGGACCGGGATAAAGGGGAACTCCACCCCAAATTACAAAAAAAAAACGGCGTGGGGGTCCCCCTTCTGGTGCACAACAGGCTCTTAGATTTGATCTGGAACATAAGGGGTTAAACCCACGCCAAAAAACGGCGTGGGGTTCCCCCTCAGATCCAGACCAAACCCTTCTCCCAGGCACGCAGTCTGGCCGGACAGGAATGGGGGTGGGGACGAGCGAGCGCCCCCCCCCCTCCTGAGCCGTACCAGACCACATGCCCTCGACATGGGGGAGTGTGTGCTGTGGGGGAGGGGGGCACTGCCCCCCCACCCCAAAGCACTCTTGTCCCCATGTCGAAAGGGACAAGAGCCTCTTCCCGACAACCCTGGCCGTTGGTTGTCGGGGTATGCGGGCGGGGGGCTTATCAGAATCTGAGAGCCCCCTATATTAAGGGGGCCCCCAGATTCTGGCCCCCCACCCTATGTGAATGAGTATGGGGTACATCGTACCCCTACCCATTCACCGGGTGGAAAAGTGTAAACACAAAAAAAAACACACAGAAAAAAATAATTTATTAGTCAGCTCCGGGGGTCTTCTGCCGGGACCCCCCACCACCAGCCCATTGGGCCCCGGGCTTCGCCGTCTTCTGCCGGGGGGGGGACACCCACCGATGATCTCCGCCATGTCCAGCCAGGCCCCCACCCCAAAATTAGCTCTTTCACATCCGGGGGGGGCCGGCCGAAAGAAGCAGAGAACAGACGTTTTCTGCCGGGGGGGCTCCAGCCCCGCACCGGTCTTCGCCGCCGCCTTCCGCCGGGGGGGGACACCCACCGATGCTCTCGGCCATGTTCGGCCAGGCCCCCTACCCCAAACAAAGCTCTTTTACATCCGGGGGGGGCCGGCGGAAATGGCGGAGAACAACGGGGGGCGAAACCCCTCCTCGGTCTTCGCCTTCCGCCGGGGGGGTACACCTACCCCCCCCCCGGTCTTCGCCGCCGCCTTCCGCCGGGGAGAGAGACACCCACCGATGCTCTCCGCCATGTTCGGCCAGGCCCCCTACCCCAAACAAAGCTCTTTTACATCCGGGGGGGGCCGGCGGAAATGGCGGAGAACAACGGGGGCGTCGCCACTCCTCGGTCTTCTAGCCGTCTTCTGCCGGGGGGGGGAAACACCCACCCATGCTCTCCGCCATGCTCGACTGTGCCCCCACCCCAAAATGAAGCTCTTTTACATCCGGGGGGGGCCGGCCGAAAACAGCGGAGAACAACGGGGGTGTCGCCCCACCTCGGGCTCCTCCCAGGGCTTCTTTCGCCGTCTTCCGCCGGAGGGCGCCACTCTCCGGGCTTCTCGACGTTGTCTTCCGCCGCGGGGGCCAGGCCTTCTTCTTTGCCGCCCCCCTCGATTTTTTCGGCCTGGACGGGGGTCGCACATCCCATCCAGGACTTGGACGTGGCGGGCTTCTCGTCGCCGTTTTCTGCCGCTGCCCCCTTCACCACGAAGCTCCGTGCTTGTTTGATGAGGGCAGCGGGCTTCCGTCGTCTTCTCCGGGGCGAGGGTCGTACATCCCACCCCGGATTTCGTCGCCGTCTTCTGCCGCTGCCCCCTTCACCACGAAGCTCCGTGCTTGTTTGATGAGGGCAGCGGGCTTCCGTCGCAGTCTTCCGCCGCGGGGTGACACTCGCGGGCTTCTTCTTCCATTCGATGTTGACACGGCGAGGTCCGGCGCTGAAATGCCTTCTGAGCGGCGGGCAAGGACTTATATTGGCATTGGGCGTGGGCGTGGTTATGCCAACATGTGACCTTAACCCATGTGACAGTGATGTGACGTGACATCACTGTCACATGGGTTAAGGTCACATGTTGGCATAACCACGCCCACGCCCAATGCCAATATAAGTCCTTGCCCGCCGCTCAGAAGGCATTTCAGCGCCGGACCTCGCCGTGTCAACATCGAATGGAAGAAGAAGCCCGCGAGTGTCACCCCGCGGCGGAAGACTGCGACGGAAGCCCGCTGCCCTCATCAAACAAGCACGGAGCTTCGTGGTGAAGGGGGGGCAGCGGCAGAAGACGGCGACGAAATCCGGGGTGGGATGTACGACCCTCGCCCCGGAGAAGACGACGGAAGCCCGCTGCCCTCATCAAACAAGCACGGAGCTTCGTGGTGAAGGGGGCAGCGGCAGAAGACGGCGACGAGAAGCCCGCCACGTCCAAGTCCTGGATGGGATGTGCGACCCCCGTCCAGGCCGAAAAAATCGAGGGGGGCGGCAAAGAAGAAGGCCTGGCCCCGCGGCGGAAGACAACGTCGAGAAGCCCGGAGAGTGGCGCCCTCCGGCGGAAGACGGCAAAAGAAGCCTGGCCCCTAGTAGGAGCCAGGCAGAAGCCGGCGACGAAATCCGGGGTGGGATGTACGACCCTCGCCCCGGAGAAGACGACGGAAGCCCGCTGCCCTCATCAAACAAGCACGGAGCTTCGTGGTGAAGGGGGCAGCGGCAGAAGACAGCGACGAGAAGCCCGCCACGTCCAAGTCCTGGATGGGATGTACGACCCCCGTCCAGGCAGAAGAATTTGAAGGGGGGCGGCGGAAGACCCTCAAAAGTGAAAACGTTCACCAGGTGAATGGGTAGGGGTACGATGTACCCCATACTCATTCACATAGGGTGGGGGCCCGAAATCTGGGGGCCACCTTATTAAACGGGGCTCCCAGATTCTGATTGGCTCCCGCCCGCATACCCCGACAACCAATGGCTAGGGTTGTCGGGAAGAGGCTCTTGTCCCGATCGACATGGGGACAAGAGTGCTTTGGGGTGGGGGGGCAGCGCCCCCCTCCCCCAAAGCACACACTCCCCCATGTCGAGGGCATGTGGTCTGGTACGGCTCAGGAGGGGGGGGGCCGCTCGCTCGTCCCCACCCCCATTCCTGTCCGGCCAGACTGCATGCCTGGGATGAGGGCTTGGTACGGATCTGGGGGGGAACCCCACGCCGATTTTGGCGTGGGTTAACCCCTCACGTTCCGGACCAAGCCGGAGAGCCTATTGTACCCCTGGGGGGGAAGCCGCGCCGGTTTCACATTTGAAATTTGGCGCGGAGTTCCCCTTCAGTGTCAGCGCAGCCCGAGAACAGCTCGGAGCTTGCCGTGCGCCGCTCCAGGCAGTGCAAACACTGCTACGCCGCCTGGTATTTACCAAGGATTTCCCGGCGTACTGAAGAGGCGCGCGGTGAGCTCCGATTTTTCCCTCTGCGCATGCCCAGTATGCAAGTGAACCTTCCGAGGTTCTAGCGTACTTTGCAAGGGCACGGGGATCGGGTCCCAAAAGTCACTTTCCCTTTCAAATCGGCCCGCCACACAAGTTGAAACACATGTCACTACACTTCCCCTGCATCACCCCCCTCCCTCCCCTCATAAACTCCCGCCCGAATCCCCGATGTTTACATTACTAAATGCCGCACGCCAGCTCTGTACTGGCGTGCTGTGCGCCCTCTTCTGGGCGCATTAGGCACTTTAGTAAATGAGGAAACACGCTGCACTGGCAGCGTGTTTCTTTGGTAAATGTCAAAAACAGGTTTACTCCTGCTTGTGCACCATGAGTCTTGGCGCACAGGCTTGGTAAATCAGCCCCATAGTCTCTAATAGGCTTCAAATAGGTGAACCGCGAGCGCCATGCTGGGCGCTTACAGTCCACCCAGGTGTGTTAGAAAGGCGAATTAATATTCACTTTGCATAACACTGAACCACCTCTCCACAATCAGGTGTGCGGATGTCTGTTACCAATCAACCTTATTGGCTGAAACACATAGGTGCGCTATTTGGGAGCAACTTATGAGTGGAGGAGTAGAAGGGAGATAGAACGGCTGGAGATGCATGGAGAACATGGAAGGAACCCCACAGCCC
>JAJQKJ010001694.1:0-10000 GCA_029574335.1 Rana kukunoris
AAAGGGTTGTAGAATGCACAGTGCCACTTTGTAAACAGTTTGTTATGGTGTTGGGTTCAGTAGAGCTGATTCAGGTCTTTGGATGGAGGTACACTGCCCTATGTACTGACAGTGTCCACTGCCCTACTGACACCTTCCACTGCCCTACTGACAGCGTCCACTGCCCTACTGACACCTTCCACTGCCCTACTGACACCTTCCACTGCCCTACTGACAGCGTCCACTGCCCTACTGACATTATAATACTAATACTACCCCCACCAGTCATTATAATACCCTATACTACCCCCACCAGTCATTATAATACCCTATACTACCCCCACCCCTCATTATAATACCCTATACTACCCCCACCCCTCATTATAATACCCTATACTACCCCAATCGCTCATTATAATACCCTATACATACCCCAGCCACTCATTATAATACCCTATACTACCCCCACCCGTCATTATAATACCCTATACTACCCCAGCCACTCATTATAATACCCTATACTACCCCAACCCCTCATTATAATACCCTATACTACCCCAACCTGTCATTATATTACCCTATACTACCCGATCTGTCATTTTTAATACCCTATACTACCCCCACCCCTCATTATAATACCCTATACTTCCCCGACTGTCATTATAATACCCTATACTACCCCCCAGACTGTCATTATAATACCCTATACTACCCCCATCCCATCATTATAATACCCTATACTACCCCCCCCACCTCTGTCCCTCATTATAATACCCTATACTACCCCAGCCTGTCATTATAATACCCTATGGGTTAGAGTTGCCACCTTCATCGCTTTAAAAACAGAACACATATGAAAGTTACACAGGTTCTGAGGCTAATTTAATGCAGGTAAAGCACCAAGTGAGTTTAATTACCACCTTAATTAGCCACAGAACATGTGTAATTCCATATGTGTTCTGTTTTAAAGGGATGAGGTGGCAACTCTACTATGGGTATTATATAGGGTTGCCACCCGTCCGGTTTTGACCCGGACAGTCCGGTTTTGGAGACATGTGCCCGGGTTTCCACCCGCCGAAAACCCGGGCACACATTCCACCGTCATGTGGCCAGTGGAAGCAAATGATCTCTGACCCTGGCCGCAACATAAGAAGAGAGGCGCCGCGGCCCAGCGCATCCCGTGCCCGCTATCACTGTGTGACTAGGTGATATTTGGTGTACATCGGCGGCTTTTCAACAGCGCCGGCGCGCTCTCTAAGCCCAGCGGGAGTCGGGTGCCCTGATTGACAGAACGGGTCATGACCCGTCCTGGTCAGTGATTGGCCGGGCGGTAGGCTGCTGGTCACATGTGGAGGCGGGGCTGGACTAGTCTGTGGACAATCCTGCCTGCTTGTTACCGAGTCCCGCCTCACGCTGTGAGTTTCCTAAGGTTGCTCCCGCTCATCTGCTCTGTCAGCCCCCTTCCTGTAAATCACCCCTCCTCCTCTCTGTAACCCCCCCCACCTCCTCTGTCACCCCCTTCTCTCTGTCACCCCCCCTTCTCTCTGTCACCCCCCCCTCCTCCTCTGTCACTCCCTTCTCTCTGTCACCCCTCCTCCTCTCTGTAACCCCCCCACCTCCTCTGTCACTCCCTTCTCTCTGTCACCCCCCCTCCTCCTCTGTCACTCCCTTCTCTCTGTCACCCCCCCTCCTCTCTGTCACCCCCCCCTTCTCTCTGTCACCCCTCCACCCTCTCTCTGTCACCCCCCCCCTCACTCTGTCACCCCACGCCACCTCCTCTGTCGCCCCCCCCTTCTCTCTGTCACCCCCCCCTCCTCCTCTGTCACCCCCTCTCTCTGTCACCGCCTCCTCCTCTCTCTACTCAACCCCCCCACCCTCCTCTGTCACTCCCTTCTCTCTGTCACCCCCTTCTCTCTGTCACCCCCCCCCTCCTCCTCTGTCACCCCCTTCTCTCTGTCACCCCTCCTCCTCTCTGTAACCCCCCCACCTCCTCTGTCACTCCCTTCTCTCTGTCACCCCCCCACCCCTCCTCTGTCACTCCCTTCTCCTCCTGTCACCCCCTTCTCTCTGTCACCCCCCCTCCTCCTGTCACCCTTCTCTCTGTCACCCCTCCTCCTCTGTCACCCCTCCTCCTCTCTGTACCACCCCCCACCCTCCTCTGTCACTCCCTTCTCTCACCCCTGTCACCCCCTTCTCTCTGTCCACCTCCCTTCACCCCTCTCCTCTCTGTCACCCCCCTCCTCCTCTCTCTGTCACCCCCTTCTCTCTGTCACCCCTCCTCCTCTCTGTAACCCCCCCCACCTCCTCTGTCACTCCCTTCTCTCTGTCACCCCCCCTTCTCTCTCTCACCCCCTTCTCTCTGTCACCCCTCCTCCTCTCTGTAACCCCCACCAACCTCCTGTGTCACCCCCTTCTCTCTCTCTGTCACCCACCTCCTCTGTCACCCCCTCTCCTCCTCTGTAACCCTATGTTAACCCCCCCCCTTCTCTCTGTCACCCCCCCTCCTCCTCTGTTCACCACCCCCCCCTTCTCTCTGTCACCCCCTCCTCCTCTCTGTAACCCCCCCCACCTCCTCTGTCACTCCCTTCTCTCTGTCACCCCCTTCTCTCTCGTCACCGCTCCTCCTCTCTGTAACCCCCCCACCTCCTGTGTCACCCCCCCTTCTCTCTGTCACCACCCCCCTCTCCTCTCTGTAACCCCCCCTCTGTCACCTCCTCTCTGTAACCCCCACCACCTCCTATGTCACCCCCTTCTCTCTGTCACCCCCCCCCTGTCACCTCCTCCTCTCTGTAACCCTGTCCCCCCTCCTCCTCTGTCACCCCCCCTTCTCTCACCCCCCTTCTCTCTGTCACCCCCCTCTCTGTAACCCCCCCCACCTCTGTCACCCCTTCTCTCTGTCACCCCCCTCCTCTGTCACCCCTCCCTCCTCTCTGTAAACCCCCCCACCCCTGTGTCCACCCCTTCTCTCTGTCACCCCCTCTCCTCACCCCTGTACACCCCCCCACCTCCTCCTCTCTGTACCCCCTTCTCTCTGTCACCCCCCCCCCTCCTCCTCTCTGTCACCCCCTCCTCTGTCACCCCTCCTCCTCTCTGTCCCCCCCACCCCCTGTCTCCCTCTCTCTGTCACCCCCCCCCCCCTCCACCCCCTCCTATGTCACCCCCTTCTCTCTGTCACCCCCCTTCTCTGTAACCCCCCCACCTCCTATGTCACCCACCTCCTCCTCTGTCACCCCCCCCCCACCTCCTATGTCTGTCACCCCCCCTCTCTCTCTGTACCCCCTTCTCTCTGTCACCCCCCCTCCTCTGTCACCCCCTCCTATGTCACCCCCCTCCTCCTCTGTCACCCCCCCCTCCTCCTCTCACCCCCTGTAACCCCCCCACCTCTCTGTCACCCCCCTCCTCTGTAACCCCCCCACCTCACCCCCCCTCCTCCTCTGTCACCCCTTCTCTCTGTCACCCCCTTCTCTCCTCTCTGTACCCCTCCTCCTCTCTGTACCCCCCCACCTCCTCTGTCACCTCCTGTCACCCCCCTTCTCTCTGTCACCCCCTCCCTCTCTGTAACCCCCCCACCTCCTGTCACCCCCCTTCTCTCTTCACCCCCCCCCTCTCTGTCACCCCTTCTCCTCTCTGTAACCCCCCCCCCCCCACCTCCTATGTCACCCCCCTTCTCTCTGTCACCCCCCTTCTCTCTGTCACCCCTCCTCCTCTCTGTCACCCCCCTCCTCTCTGTCACCCCCCCCTCCTCCTCTGTCACCCCCCCTCCTCATCTGTCACCCCCCTCCTCCTCTCTAACCCCCCCACCTCCTCTGTCACCCCCCCCTCCTCCTCTCTGTAACCCCCCTCCTCTCTGTCACCCCCCTCCTCTCTGTCACCCCCCTTCCTCCTCTGTCACCCCCCCTTCCTCCTCTGTCACCCCCCTTCCTCCTCTGTCACCCCCCCTCCTCTCTGTCACCTCCTCTCTGTTACCCTCCCCTCCTCTCTGTCACCCTCCCCTCTCTCTGTCACTTCCCCTTCTCTCTGTTACCCCCCCCCCCCCACCTCCTCTCTGTTACCCCCCCACCTCCTCCTCCTCTCTGTTACCCCCCCTCCTCCTCCTCTCTGTCACCCGCAATCCTCCTCTTTGTCACCCCCCTCCTTGTACTCTCTGTCAGCTACCCCCAAACAACGCGCACCCCCTTTCTTCCCCTGCTCCAGTGGGGTTAATGTCCTGCAGCTGGGTCATGCAGCACTGTCTGTGCACTCTCTCTCCCACCCAGCCACCGGCGCCACCAGAGACAGTGAATGGAGGGCCACTGGACTGGGACGCTTTTGCGGGAGAAAGCATGATATTGCAGACTGCACCCCCTAACAGGTTCACACACATTTTTGCAGCAGCTCCTGGAAGGTAATTATTTTTTTGTCTCACTGTAATGGAGGTTTCTATTGGGGGGGACGGACACTGTCTGATTAATGTTTTCTTCTCCATTTGTGGGGTGCCTGTGGACTGCTTTGAATTTTTTGGGGCTTTTTTTGTAATTAAATGGAGCTTGAAAGGGTTGTAGAATGCACAGTGCCACTTTGTAAACAGTTTGTATGGTGTTGGGTTCAGTAGAGCTGATTCAGGTCTTTGGATGGAGGTACACTGCCCTATGTACTGACAGTGTCCACTGCCCTACTGACACCTTCCACTGCCCTACTGACAGCGTCCACTGCCCTACTGACACCTTCCACTGCCCTACTGACACCTTCCACTGCCCTACTGACAGCGTCCACTGCCCTACTGACATTATAATACCCTATACTACCCCCACCAGTCATTATAATACCCTATACTACCCCCACCAGTCATTATAATACCCTATACTACCCCCACCCCTCATTATAATACCCTATACTACCCCCACCCCTCATTATAATACCCTATACTACCCCAATCGCTCATTATAATACCCTATACTACCCCAGCCACTCATTATAATACCCTATACTACCCCCACCCGTCATTATAATACCCTATACTACCCCAGCCACTCATTATAATACCCTATACTACCCCAACCCCTCATTATAATACCCTATACTACCCCAACCTGTCATTATATTACCCTATACTACCCCGATCTGTCATTTTAATACCCTATACTACCCCCACCCCTCATTATAATACCCTATACTTCCCCGACTGTCATTATAATACCCTATACTACCCCGACTGTCATTATAATACCCTATACTACCCCCATCCATCATTATAATACCCTATACTACCCCCCACCCCTCATTATAATACCCTATACTACCCCAGCCTGTCATTATAATACCCTATGGGTTAGAGTTGCCACCTCATCGCTTTAAAACAGAACACATATGAATTACACAGGTTCTGAGGCTAATTTAATGCAGGTAAAGCACCAAGTGAGTTTAATTACCACCTTAATTAGCCACAGAACATGTGTAATTCATATGTGTTCTGTTTTAAAGGGATGAGGTGGCAACTCTACTATGGGTATTATATAGGGTTGCCACCCGTCCGGTTTTGACCCGGACAGTCCGGTTTTGGAGACATGTGCCCGGGTTTCCACCCGCCGAAAACCCGGGCACACATTCCACCGTCATGTGGCCAGTGGAAGCAGATCTCTGACCCTGGCCGCAACATAAGAAGAGAGGCGCCGCGGCCGCGCATCCCGTGCCCGCTATCACTGTGTGACTAGGTGATATTTGGTGTACATCGGCGGCTTTTCAGCGCCGGCGCGCTCTCTAAGCCCAGCGGGAGTCGGGTGCCCTGATTGACAGAACGGGTCATGACCCGTCCTGGTCAGTGATTGGCCGGGCGGAGGCTGCTGGTCACATGTGGAGGCGGGGCTGGACTAGTCTGTGGACAATCCTGCCTGCTTGTTACCGAGTCCCGCCTCACGCTGTGAGTTTCCTAAGGTTGCTCTCATCTGCTCTGTCAGCCCCCTTCCTGTAAATCACCCCTCCTCCTCTCTGTAACCCCCCCCACCTCCTCTGTCACCCCCTTCTCTCTGTCACCCCCTTCTCTCTGTCACCCCCCCTCCTCCTCTGTCACTCCCTTCTCTCTGTCACCCCTCCTCCTCTCTGTAACCCCCCCACCTCCTCTGTCACTCCCCTTCTCTCTGTCACCACCCCCCCTCCTCCTCTGTCACTCCCTTCTCTCTGTCACTCCCTTCTCTCTGTCACCCCCCCTCCTCCTCTGTCACCCCCTTCTCTCTGTCACCCCTCCTCCTCTCTGTCACCCCCTTCTCTCTGTCACCCACCTCCTCCTCTGTCGCCCCCTTCTCTCTGTCACCCCCCCCTCCTCCTCTGTCACCCCCTTCTCTCTCTGTCACCCCTCCTCCTCTCTCTAACCCCCCCACCTCCTCTGTCACTCCCTTCTCTCTGTCACCCCCGTCTCTCTGTCACCCCCCCTCCTCCTCTGTCACCCCCCTTCTCTCTGTCACCCCTCCTCCTCTCTGTAACCCCCCCACCTCCTCTGTCACTCCCTTCTCTCTGTCACCCCCTTCTCTCTGTCTCACCCCCTCCTCTCTGTCACCCCTCCTCCTCTCTGTAACCCCCCCACCTCCTATGTCACCCCCTTCTCTCTGTCACCCCCCTTCTCTCTGTCACCCCCCCTCCTCCTCTGTCACCCCCTTCTCTCTGTCACCCCTCCTCCTCTCTGTAACCCCCCCACCTCCTCTGTCACTCCCTTCTCTCTGTCACCCCCTTCTCTCTGTCTCACCCCCTTCTCTCTGTCACCCCTCCTCCTCTCTGTAACCCCCACCACCTCCTATGTCACCCCCTTCTCTCTGTCACCCACCTCCTCTGTCACCCCTCCTCCTCTCTGTAACCCTATGTTACCCCCCTCCTCCTCTGTCACCCCCCCCTCCTCCTCTGTCACCCCCTTCTCTCTGTCACCGCTCCTCCTCTCTGTAACCCCCCCACCTCCTCTGTCACTCCCTTCTCTCTGTCACCCCCTTCTCTCTGTCACCCCTCCTCCTCTCTGTAACCCCCCCACCTCCTGTGTCACCCCCTTCTCTCTGTCACCCCCTCTCCTCTCTGTAACCCCCCCACCTCCTATGTCACCCCCTTCTCTCTGTCACCCCCCCCCCCCCTCCTCTGTCACCCCCTTCTCTCTGTCACCCTCCTCCTCTCTCTGTAACCCCCCCACCTCCTCTGTAACTCCCTTCTCTCTGTCACCCCCTTCTCTCTGTCTCACCCCCTTCTCTCTGTCACCCCTCCTCCTCTCTGTAACCCCCCCACCTCCTATGTCACCCCCTTCTCTCTGTCACCCCCCCCCCCCACCTCCTATGTCACCCCCTTCTCTCTGTCACCCCCTTCTCTCTGTCACCCACCTCCTCCTCTGTCACCCCCTTCTCTCTGTCACCCCTCCTCCTCTCTGTAACCCCCCCACCTCCTATGTCACCCCCCTCCTCCTCTGTCACCCCCCCTCCTCCTCTGTCACCCCCTTCTCTCTGTCACTGCTCCTCCTCTCTGTAACCCCCCCCACCTCCTCTGTCACTCCCTTCTCTCTGTCACCCCCTTCTCTCTGTCACCCCTCCTCCTCTCTGTAACCCCCCCACCTCCTGTGTCACCCCCTTTCTCTCTGTCACCCCCCCTTCTCTCTGTCACCCCTTCTCCTCTCTGTAACCCCCCCCCCCCACCTCCTATGTCACCCCCTTCTCTCTGTCACCCCCTTCTCTCTGTCACCCCTCCTCCTCTCTGTCACCCCCCTCCTCTCTGTCACCCCCCCTCCTCCTCTGTCACCCCCCCTCCTCATCTGTCACCCCCCCTCCTCCTCTCTAACCCCCCCACCTCCTCTGTCACCCCCCCTCCTCCTCTCTGTAACCCCCCTCCTCTCTGTCACCCCCCCTCCTCTCTGTCACCCCCTTCCTCCTCTGTCACCCCCCTTCCTCCTCTGTCACCCCCCTTCCTCCTCTGTCACCCCCCCTCCTCTCTGTCACCTCCTCTCTGTTACCCTCCCCTCCTCTCTGTCACCCTCCCCTCTCTCTGTCACTTCCCCTTCTCTCTGTTACCCCCCCCCCCACCTCCTCTCTGTTACCCCCCCACCTCCTCCTCCTCTCTGTTACCCCCCCTCCTCCTCCTCTCTGTCACCCGCAATCCTCCTCTTTGTCACCCCCCTCCTTGTACTCTCTGTCAGCTACCCCCAAACAACGCGCACCCCCTTTCTTCCCCTGCTCCAGTGGGGTTAATGTCCTGCAGCTGGGTCATGCAGCACTGTCTGTGCACTCTCTCTCCCACCCAGCCACCGGCGCCACCAGAGACAGTGAATGGAGGGCCACTGGACTGGGACGCTTTTGCGGGAGAAAGCATGATATTGCAGACTGCACCCCCTAACAGGTTCACACACATTTTTGCAGCAGCTCCTGGAAGGTAATTATTTTTTTGTCTCACTGTAATAGAGGTTTCTATTGGGGGGAACGGGCACTGTCTGATTAATGTTTTCTTCTCCATTTGTGGGGTGCCTGTGGACTGCTTTGAATTTTTTGGGGCTTTTTTTGTAATTAAATGGAGCTTGAAAGGGTTGTAGAATGCACAGTGCCACTTTGTAAACAGTTTGTATGGTGTTGGGTTCAGTAGAGCTGATTCAGGTCTTTGGATGGAGGTACACTGCCCTATGTACTGACAGCGTCCACTGCCCTACTGACACCTTCCACTGCCCTACTGACACCTTCCACTGCCCTACTGACAGCGTCCACTGCCCTACTGACACCTTCCACTGCCCTACTGACAGCGTCCACTGCCCTACTGACACCTTCCACTGCCCTACTGACACCTTCCACTGCCCTACTGACAGCGTCCACTGCCCTACTGACACCTTCCACTGCCCTACTGACACCGTCCACTTCCCTACTGACAGCGTCCACTGCCCTACTGACAGCGTCCACTGCCCTACTGACACCGTCCACTGCCCTACTGACACCTTCCACTGCCCTACTGACACCTTCCACTGCCCTACTGACACCTTCCACTGCCCTACTGACACCTTCCACTGCCCTACTGACACCTTCCACTGCCCTACTGACACCGTCCATTCTGATTACTACTCTCTTTGAGTAACCCACAAGGTGTCCCAGGTATTTTACGATCCTATAGTGCGTACTACAAAAAAATTGGCGTGCGCCGCAAAAGTGTTCGGGTTTGGCTTCCAGAAAAGGTGGCAACCCTAGTAGTATAGTATAGGGTATTATAATGACAAGTGTAGAGGGGGGGTCTATGGTGATGGAAGGGGGAGGGCCCGAGGGACAGCCTGATCTGATTGGATGACTGGGGAGACAGGCACCGTCCTCCCTCCATTAACTTCTGATGATTACAAAGCTGGGAAGGTGTAGGGCCGCCGATCATTATGACAGATGTGATCATTCCACACTGCACCCCCCACAATGTCCCCCCCCCCCCAACATCACTGCCCGCAGTGCCCGGTCTCACCGATAGGATTACATGGAAAATAATGACACTTACTGTCTCTCGGATAGATTAGGGAAGTCGCTGTGGTTGTAGTACTCGGGTGATTCCACCTGAGGCGCTGTTTTGTCCGGTCACAAGCGAAGAGAAAAGACGGTGCTTCCTCTGCCTACTTCCGGGTCAAAATGGCGCCGGTGTCAGGCGAGCGCGTTATGACTCATCGCCCACACGCGCTGCCCCCGCGCGCTATGACTCATCGCCCACACGCGCTGCCTCCGCGCGCTGCCTGTGCGGTCTGCCAATTCTCCATGTACACTGGCGGCACAGTATCGGCATCTGAGGAGAGGATTAGGATTTCTTCTCCCTCCAGCCTGCAGGTGGCACTAGAGAGAGCGGCGCTGTGTAGTGAGGACAGGCTGGCTGTGACATGAGGGGAGCGGAGTGTGGAGGAGATCTCCGGAGGAGAACCGACCATGTGTTCCCGGTAAGAGGCTGTGTGTGAGATCTCCCCTCCCTCTCCCTCCCTCCTCTGTGTGTCATTATTATTATTATTATTATTATTATTATACACCTCTCATATCTCTCCAGTGTGTGTGACTTTACACTACAAGAGCTTACACTC
>JAJQKJ010001694.1:12500-72368 GCA_029574335.1 Rana kukunoris
GGGCGGCCCTACAGCCCACAAATGCCGCAAAGTTGCTCTTTGGTGCGTTTTGGAAGTTTGATGGCGACTAACGCCGCGCCCTCCACACAAAGCTCCGCCCTCAGAGAGGTGTATGAGCGCTCACCAGGATGGATGGTTTGCACTTGTGAGCAGCAATCTTTAACCACTTCCATACCGGGGGGCACTTATACACCTTCCTGCCCAGAGCAATTTTTAGCTTTCAGCGCTGTTGCATTTTAAATGACAATTGCGCGGTCGTGCTACACTGCACCCAAACTACATTTTTATCATTTTGTTCCCACAAATAGAGATTTCTTTTGGTGGTATTTGATCACCTCTGCGATTTTTATTTCCTGCAAAAAAAAAAAAATATGACCAAAAATGATGGGTACAGATAGGCGGCACGAATGGGCAGGGATAGGCGGCATGGATGGGCACTGATAGGCGGCATGGATGGGCATTAGGGGGGCAACGTTTTAAAAAAACTCACGGTTGGGATCGTTCCTCGGATCAGCAGTCACGGATCGGATCATTTTCGGATCGGCAAAAAAAAATTCTCCCCCACTGTAATATCCACATCTCTCCCCCACTGCAGTGGCTTCACTAGGGTTGGTGTCACCCAGGACAGAAAATAAAATGGTGTCACCCCCCCCCCCCCCCCCACCAACTATAAAACCCCCTCGGTGCAAACACCCGCATCAGCCGCGGCCTTTCCTAATGTTATGACCGCAGTTCCGGAGGTAGGCTGAAACCGCAGCCATATTGTTAGGAAAGGCCACGGCTTCGGCCTAGCTCCGGAGCCACGGCAATCCGCGGATCACAGTGTGTGCCAATCCAAAGGGGGTGACCCGTTCGGATCACGGATCAACTGTGATCCGTTGCACCCCTAATGGGCATAGATGGACACTAACTAATGTGTTGTACTAATGGATGCCAATCAGTGCCAAACAATGCCTGCCAATCAGTGATGCCCATTGTGGGCACTGGCATCCATTGTGGCACTGATTGGCATCCATTATGTGTCATCCCTGGTGGTCTAGGGTGGCATACCTTTGTTTTTAAATCCCTGGTGATCAAGTGGAATCCCTGGTGGTCCAGTAGGCATCCTCGGGGGGGGGGGGGGGGGCTGTGCTGATAATCGATCAGCACAAACCCCTCCTGTCAGAGGAGCAGCCGATCGGCTCTCCTCTATTAGCGTCTAACAGACGCGAGTGAGGAAAAGCCCATTACCGGCCTTTCCTGTTTACATCGTGATCAGCTGTGATTGGACACTTTACCTAGATCGGTGTTGCGGGGGGTCAGACTGACACTCTGCAACAACGATCGCCGCGATGCGCGCCCCCGGGGGCTCAATATCCTGAGGACGTCATATGACGTCCAGTCAGGATTAAGTAACCACTTTGCCGCTGTCAATCTGTCATTGGCGGGCAGTAAGTGGTTAAAGCCTCGTACACGCGATCGGATTTTCTGCGGACACCAGTACACTGATCAGTGCTAAAAATTATGCACTGTCACTGTACTAATTACACTGGCAGGGAAGGGGTTAACATCAGGGGCTATTAAAGTGTTAAATGTGCTCCTGGAGGGGAGGGAGGGGCAGATTTTTAACCGTGTGGGGGAGGTGCTTTGGCTGGGAGAAGACAGAAATCTCTGTTCCTGCTTTGCAGAAACACAGGATCTGTCTCCTCCACCAGCAGAACGGCGATCTGCCTTGTTTACACAGACAGACCGCCGCTCTGCCTCTCTCGGGAACGATCGGAGCGACTGAACTTGTGAAGTGCAATCTATTTGTCTTTAGTAAGTCCCTCGTATTTACTAAACTCCATGAGGAATGATCACAGCGCTTCCTTTTCCAGGATTTCTGGGAAACGGTAGAGATGGGCTCAGGAATGTTCGGATCGTCTGAACTTGAGGTCCGCCGAGATTTCACCCTAAAGAAATTGGCATGGTAAAGGGATCTGAGGCAGGGGCGTGCTGGGTGGAAATCTACTGCACTAGTGGGATGCACTGATGGACACTGATAGGCTGCACCGATGGCCACTAATGAGGTGGCTCTGATAGGCTGAACTGGTGGCCACTAATGAGGTGGCACTGATAGGCTCCACTGGTGGGCACTGATGAGGTTGCACTGATAGGCTGCACTGGTGGGCACTCATGGGGTGACACTGAAAGGCTGCACTGGTGGGCCATAATGGACACTGATAGGCTGCACCGATGGCCACTAATGAGGTGGTACTGACAGGCTGAACTGGTGGCAACTAATGAGGTGGCACTGATAGGCTCCACTGGTGGGCACGGATGAGGTTGCACTGACAGGCTGCACTGGAGGGCACTCATGAGGTGACACTGATAGGCTGCACTGGTGGGCAATAATGAGGTGACACTGATGGACACTGATAGGCTGCACCCCACCTCTCCACCCTAAACAATAACCTCTTCCCCAGTTCCCCTCCCTAGATTTTCTGAGATGAAGGGAAAAAAAAATTGGCCTAAAATATCGGCCGCAAAAACCGGCAACATATATCAGCCGCCCCGATTTCTAAATATCCATCAGCCAGAGAAAAGGCCATATCGGACAATCTCTAGTCTGAAACCACCAGTACAATCCTGCCAGGAAGCGGTTCTTACCCATGTCCAATCATAAGCAGCCGAAGCATTACCCACCCCTCAGCCACATGTAAACAAGGGGCGTGTCTAGGTGTGGCAGAGGGTCAGGGAATGCCTCGGCTGCTTATGATTGGCCATGGACAGATGATGGCTTCCTGCGACACATCCAACACTTTTGACACATTTTTGGGACCATTGCTATAAAAATGCACTGATTACTGTGAACATGGCAGTGAAGGGGTTAACCACTAGGGTGCGCTGTAGAGGTTAAGTGTGACCTAATGTGTGTTTCTTACTGTAGGGGGGCGTGGCTGTACGCGTGGCGTCACTGATCGTCTGTTCCCTGTCATCGTGAACGGCGATCACTGACAAGCCACAGAGAAGAACAGGGAAGGTTTGTTTACACCTCACCTCTCCCCGTTCTTCAGCTCATGTGACCCGATCGGCCACAAATGGGCACTGACTGGCAACATGGGCACTGACTGGAAGAAAATATAAAACAAGTGATGCCTAACAATGCCATCATCCGTGTCAGTGCCCATCCATGCCCATCAGTGCTGCCTATGAGTGCTCATCCGTGGCACATACCAGCGTCGCCTATTGGTGCCCATCAGTGTCACCTCATTGGTGCCACCTAATCGGTGCCCATCAGTGCAGTCATATCAGTGCCCGTAATTGAAGAAGAAAACGTATTTACAAAAAAAAATTACAGAAAAAAATAAAAACTTTATTTAAAAAAAAAAATGGCCTTTGTTTAGTTGTTGTTGCGCAAAAATATAAAAATCGCAGAGATGATCAAATACCACCAGAAGAAATCTCTATTTGTGGGAAAAAATGATAAAAAATAGTTTGTGTGCAGTGTAGCACGACCGCGCAATTGTCATTCAAAATGCAACAGCGCTGAAAGCTGAAATTTGGCCTGGGCAGGAAGGTGTATAAGTGCCCCCCGGTATGGAAGTGGTTAAAGGGGTTGTAAAGGACATTTTTTTCCCCTAAATAGCTTCCTGTACCTCAGTGCAGTCCTCCTTCACTTACCTCATCCTTCCATTTTGCTTTTATATGTCCTTATTTCTTCTGAGAAATCCTCACTTCCTGTTCTTCTGTCTGTAACTCCACACCTTCATGCAAGGCTTTCTCCCTGGTGTGTAGTGTCGTGCTCGCCCCCTCCCTTGGACTACAGGAGAGTCAGGACGCCCACTAACACACAGCTTCTTTATCTGCAACGTAGAGAGCGTCCTGACTCTCCTGTAGTCCATAAAAAATTTCCTCAGTTTAGGCCAAATATGTCTTCTACATATTTATGGTAAAAAAAAAATTCAATAAGCGATTATTGATCGATTTGTGCAAAAGTCATAGGGCTAGATTCACGTAGGAGAGCGTATCTTTGTGCGGGCGTAGCGTATCTTATTTACGTTACGCCTCCAACTTTTACAGGCAAGTCCTGTATTCACAAAGCACTTGCTCCGTAAGTTGCGGCGGCGTAGCGTAAATGGGCCGGCGTATCCGCGCGTAATTCAAATTGGGCAGGTAGGGGGCGTGTTGTATTTAAATTAACGGTGACCTCACGTAAATGACGCGCCAAACGAACTGCTCATGCGCCGGCCGTGGACGTATCCCAGTGCGCATGCTCCAAATCACGTCGCAAATAGTCAATGAAAACGACGTGAACGTAACTTACGCCCAGCCCAATTCTGAATCGGCTTACGCAAATGACGTAGAATTTATACATTTCGACGCGGTCCCGACGTCCATACTTAACATTGGCTGCGCCATCTTTTTGTTGGAATATCTTTACGCCTAAAATCGCCTTACGCAAACGGCGTATCAGTACTGCGACGGCCGGGCGTACGTTCGTGAATCGGCGTATCTAGCTAATTTACATATTCGACGCGTAAATCGACGGAAGCGCCACCTAGCGGCCAGCGTAAATATGCAACTAAGATACGACGGCGTAAGAGTCTCTTACGCCGCTCTTATCTTAGCTCAATTCCGGCGCATCCTGTTTTCTGAATACAGAAAAAAGATACGCCGGCGCATCTAAGAAGTTACGCGGCGTATATTGAGATACGCCGCGTAACTTCTTACTGAATCTGGCCCATAGCATCTACAAAATAGGGGATAGTTTTATGGCATCTTTATTAATATATATATATATATATATATATTTTTTTTGTGTGTGCTTTACTAGTAATGGCGGCGATCAGCGATTTGTATCGTGACTGCGACATCATGACACTTTTGACACATTTTTGGGACCATTGTCATTGTTTACAGCGAATAGTGCTATAAAAATGCACTGATTACTGTGAAAATTACACTGGCAGTGAAGGGGTTAACCACTAGGTGGCGCTGTAGGGGTTAAGTGTTCCCTATGAAGTGATTCTTACTGTAGGGGGCGTGGCTACATTGTGACATGTCACTGATCGTTGTTCCTGATGACACTAGGTCAGAGCATGGTGCAGTGTCACTAGGCAGAATGGGGAGATCTCCCCGTTCTTGAGCTCTGTGACCCGATCGCGAGACACTGGCGGTGATCGCGTCCGCGGGTCCGGTCATGGAGCTCGCTGCAGGGTTGTGAGCAGGCCGGCTGCCACGCGTGTGACCACACGGCTTCAATTTAAAAAGGGCGTACAAGTACGCCCTTTTGCCTGTCCGTGCCTTTTTGCCGACGTCTTGCGCTGGTCGGCAAGTGGTTACCTACCTCTCAGGTGGAGGAAGATATCGCGCAGACAGGTAAGTACAGAGTCCATTGTGCACCTCAACAGGTTCAAACGTAAGGCAGCCAAATACTTTGGTGGGAGTGGGAACCACTTTATAGAGAATCCTATTGCATTGCTTCCTTTGTGTGAAATCCCCGGAGCTCCTTCCAGTTCCCTCCTTTCCCATATCAAATGACATCGTTGTGTCTCCATTTTATTTCAGGTAGCTGAGAAAGTGAAACATTCTTCAGGATGTGCTCCATTATCCGCCACAAAATGACGCCCCGACGCCGGCATACCGTGCTGAGAGCTACAGCCCGAGTGATCTCGTGCCCAAGGGATAGAATACAACTGGCTGCTTATTGAACCCACTGGCATCTACCAAAAGGTGAAATGTCATTTTAGAACACTAATGCTGCGTACACACGGACGTTTTGTGTGATGAAATAAAACGACGTTTTAAAAAACTTCATTTAAAATGATGGTGTGTGGGCAAAACGTCGTTTTATGTCTTCTGAAAAACGACCAAAAAAAAAATTCCAACATGTTTGAATTTTTTATGTCGTTTTTCAAAATGTAGTTTTTTGTGTCATAAAAAATGATCGTGTGTGGAATAAAACGACGTTTTTAAACCCGCGCATGCTCAGAAGCAAGTTATGACGCAAACTTCAATGGAACAGAGTGCCGTCGAACGTGGTGAACGTAACCGCGCTTTGCAAGAGCATTTTCAGAAAACGATGGTGTGTGGGCAACGTTGTTTTTTATTCAAAGAAAATATGTAGCGCTTAAACATAAATGAAAAGGCGAATAATATAAGCTAGATATTAGACACCATAGGTGCACTTGAAGTGTCCTTAGAGGTGATATAAAGTCCACAGGGATCAATAAGGTGACTGAGTGAAAGTGAAATCTTAATGGTCCACCACCGTAGGTTTAGTTGAAGAGGCTTACCAGATGGATAGCGACCACAATAAGTGTACACCTATTTGGTCAGCTATAGCTTAGGGTTAAACCAAACACTGTTCACAGAGGGACTCAGGAAGGCTGAGTGGCAAAGATATCCGATCAGTTGAAGGATCAAACTTACAATTTTCACTCCTCTTCTCAATGCATTCAGCCGACAACGTGACTCGGAAGGCCCAATGGCTTATTGACCTCTTCCAACCTCATTTCTTGCTGGGCTTTCAGGATCCCAAAGGCTTTCCCACCTTTACTTTTGATGCGTCTAGTTTCAAGCAGGATGCCTTGCAGTCTCTTGACTCTGTTTTCTTGCTTTATTCAGATCAGTCACTCATGCTGCAGCCTGGATGATAGTTTGAAGCTGGCATACAGCCATCTACGGCCGAGTAGAGAGGGGGGACAGAGATTGTCCCTGGCAACAAGACCACTGAGTGACTGATCTGAATAAAGCAAGAAAACAGAGTCAAGAGACTGCAAGGCATCCTGCTTGAAACTAGACGCATCAAAAGTAAAGGTGGGAAAGCCTTTGGGATCCTGAAAGCCCAGCAACGGCGCATGCGCAGTTCGTGATACGCTGGGTGTAAAACACTGCACTATGCTCGGACTATCATTTGCATGCGCCTTCGAAAATACGCTACACTGGCACATTTGGTGAACAATGGCTTGCTGAATGCAGTGCGTGCCTCTCCGCGTTGCGCCGGCGTAGCGTACTGTGTGTGCGCTGCGCCGGCGTAAATTTGCGCCCTCCTCTGTGAATCCGGGCCTCACCCTTCAGTTGAATGAGAACCTAAAATGCACCATTTTCTATGACCATCTATGATATGAAATGGTGAAATGTTTAAATACACGTGCGCTATTCCTGTCTTTGTGTATCAATTTTATTTTATTTGGTTAGTTATTTGGGCGCACAGCAGCCGATGATGTCACCGTTGCATGCGCCCTGAAAGAACGGCAAACCCGCGCTGTTCATTCAGAGCGCTGTGCCTCCCGCGTGCGAGTGATGCCAACGCGGCTCGACCATTCAAGCTGTCGCAGTCTGCTAACCCAGAAGGGAGACCGGGTAATGATGGAACCTCAGCGGTGACTGCGCACTGCTCGAGGGCCTTCGTTCTAAGGTAAGCGTTTTCATAATGTGCTAGTATGCCATGTCTTGCAGGGGATTCCCCCCCATGATGTGGTTTACTACCCTTTAGGGCTGCTTCACACCACAAAACACACTCCAGAGACGTTCCAGCATGTTTTTGATGCGTTTCCGGATGCATTCTAGGTACGCTTTTAAAAAAGTCTCCCTATTTGGAACTATATTGGGGTTGAGTGCGTTTTCAATGCATTTCAGTGCATTCTGGTGCATTTTGATGCTTTTTACCCCCTTTCAGTACAGTCCAGTGCAGGAAAAAATGCAGCATGTTCTTCCCTTCCTTTTTTTTTTTTTTACTGCACCGGACTTCTGTGTTTACAAGCGATTGCAGTGAGCAGGCACCAAAGGGTCTGAGGACTGAGTTCCACCTGGAAAAAAGCCCTGTGCCAATTAGTGCCCATCAGTGCCTCATCAGTGTCACCTATCAGTCCTGCCTATCAGTGCCCATTAGTGTTATCTATTA
Source organism: Rana kukunoris (assembly GCA_029574335.1). Taxonomy (NCBI): domain Eukaryota; kingdom Metazoa; phylum Chordata; class Amphibia; order Anura; family Ranidae; genus Rana; species Rana kukunoris. Next base: position 20,368 of record JAJQKJ010001694.1, read on the forward strand.
GTGCTGCCTCATCATTGCCCACTAGTGCAGCCTATCTGTGCCACCTCATTAGTGCCCATCAGTACCCATCAGTTCAGTCTATCAGTGCCCATCAGTGCAGCCTTATCAGCACACATTAGTGAAGGAGAAAAATGACCACACTGTTTGTAGAGGAAGGGCCTCTGTACTTGCCGGCCGGCTAACTTTTATGCTTTTAAAACGTTGTTATTGTAAGTACAATACTTTTACTACCATTTAACAAAGTGTAGACGTTATTACCCCATGGTCCCTCTCCTTCCTCTTATGTTGGTCCAAACACAATAGGGAGCTTGTGCTGCAGCCAAGGAGTGTGTGATACGTTGGGTGTCTGCTTTGTGTCCTGTTATCATTACTCTGCATGCAATCTAAAGGCCGGGGCTGGGTTAGAGCCCAATGTGTGTCTCTGCTTGCCTCTGATAAGCGGCCATTTGGTTTACAGTGGTGGGCACGTCTCTTGTACCAAGCACTGTGATGTCACCATACCTGACATGTGGACTAATGTATAACCTATGGTCCTGTTTGGCACACTGATTTCTATTGGTGTATGACATGTACGGAATTTTTTATGTCATAAGGACTGTTATATACCAACATTTGATGTCATCTTAACCCCTTCCCTACCGCCGTATAGGGGAATCACGTCATGGTGATCCCCTTGCCGATGAGACAGGACGTTGCACAACCTCCTGTCTTCACGGCGTTCTAGCGCGCCGCCGGCCGCGCGCGCGCCCGCGGCACCACCAGCGATCCCGCGCGCGTGCCCGACGGCCGTGATTGCCGCCGGGCACCCGCGATTTCCAGAAATCACGGCAGGAGTGTGGATCTGTGTGTGTAAACACACAGATCCACCTCCTGTCAGCGGTGAGGAGACTGATGTGTGTTCCCAGTACAGAGGAACACACATCGATCTCCTCCCCCTGTGAGTCCCCCTACAGTTAGAACATACTTTTAGGACACATTTTAACCCCTTCAGCGCCCCCTAGTGTTAACCCCTTCCCTGCCAGTCACATTTACACAGTAATTAGTGCAGTTTTATAGCAATAATCGCTGTGTAAATGTGAACGGTCCCAAAAACGTGTCAAAAGTGTCCGATATGTCCGCCGCAACGTCACGGTCACAAAAAAAAAAAACGCAGATCGCCGCCATTACTAGTAAAAAAAATTAAATAAAAATGCCATAAATCTATCACCTATTTTGTAAACGCTATAACTTTTGCGCAAACCAATCAATATACGATTATTGCTTTTTTTTTTTTTTACCAAAAATACGTAAAATACGTATCGGTCTAAACTGAGGGGAAAAAACGTTTTTTTTAAAAAAAATATTGTGAGATGTATTAAATAAAAAGGAAAAAATATTGTGTTTTTTTTTTAAATTGTCGCTCTTCTTTTGTTTATAGCGCAAAAAATAAAAACCGCAGAGATGATCAAATACCACCAAACGAAAGCTCTATTTGTGTGGGGAAAAAAACATAATGATTTAATTTGGGTACAGTATTGCCTGACCGCGCAATTGTCATTCAAAGTGCAACAGCGCTGAAAACTAAAAATTGGTCTGGGCAGGAAGGGGGTGAAAATGCCCTGTATGGAAGGGGTTAAGGACTGATGTGAATTTTAAATTGAATTTGTTTTCGCAGCTCCCTCTTTTACATCTGTGTGTATCCCACTAGTGCTGCTGCCCCAGAGCCCCGGATGGCAACCCCCTTTTTTTTAATATATTTTTTTATTTTTTATATATTTTTTTTATCATTATTAACCACTTGCCCCCCGCCAATAACATATTGACAGCGGCAAAGTGGTTACTAGTTCCTGACCTGACGTCATATGACGTCACCAGGATACTGAGCTGCTGCGCGCCCCCGTGGGCGCGCATCGCGGCGATCAGTGATGCGGGGTGTCAGTCTGACATCCTGCATCCCCGATCTCGGTAATGAGTCTCCGGCGGAGCCTCGTTACTATGTGATCAGCCGTGTCCAATCACGGCTGATCACAAAGTAAACAGGAAGAGCCGTTGACGGCTCTTCCTCACTCGCGTCTGATACAGGAGAGCCGATCAGCGGCTCTCCTGACAGGGGGGGTTCGCGCTGATTGTTTATCAGCGCAGCCCCCCCTCGGATCGCCACACTGGGCCACCAGGTAATGCCCACACTAGACCACCAAGGAATAAAAAAAAGGGGGGGCAACAAAAAAAAAATCGTAAAAAAATAAAAAAAATGACAGTAAAAAAAAAAGATGCCAATCAGTGCCCACAAATGGGCACTGATTGGCAACATGGATGCACCAGTGCCACCCCACAGTGTCCATCAGTGCCACCCCAGTGTCTATCAGTGCCACCCCACAGTGCCAATCCATGCCCAGTGCCACCCCACAGTGCCAATCCATGCCCAGTGCCCACCCATCAGTGCCACCCATAAGTACCCATCAGTGCCACTCATATGTGCCGCCCATGTGCCCATCAGTGCCATCTATGAGTGCCCATCAGTGCCACCTATGAGTGCCCATCAGTGCCGCCTATGAGTGCCCATCAGTGCCGCATACCAGCGTCGCCTATCAGTGCCACCTTATCTGTGCCCATCAGTACTACCTCATCAGTGCCACCTCATCAGTGCCCATCAGTGCCTTTTTTTTTTTTTTTTCTAGATTTTCCTCCTTTAAAATTGGGAGCGTCTTATACAGTGAAAAATACGGTAAGTGTCCTAATATTAAAAGTCAGCAGCTGCAGTATTTGTAGCTGCTGGCTTTTAATAATTTTTTTTCAGCAGACATTCGCTTTAAGCTCAATAATGGAAAAACAATTAGTTGATTCTGCCAGAAATCTTGTGAGCTTCCTGTGCTCTCTACCTGTGCTGCACTCTTACCAGTTACATTGCTTCAGCTGTCTCTGAGGACTACAGCACACCTCCCTCCTATGTTTTGTTGGAGAAGAGGAGAGGTGTTATGTAGCTGTAGCACTAACATTTTTCCCATTCTAGCCTAACAACTGTGCTCCTCAACTGCAGTACAGTCGGCGTTGTCGCCCTAGGAAGGAAGTGTGTTACGGGCAGGATCACCAGATGAAAATAAAGGGGAATAATTGCCTGGGAAAAAAAATTTCAGCCACCACATGCGGTAAGCTGCAGCTTTAAGGGCCCTTTCACACCAGCGGACCTTCTGTTCGCTTTTTCATCCATCTGTTTACGGATGAAAAAGGGATGTGCATGTATGGGATAGCGGGTGTCAACGGATGAACATCTGCTAACACGCGATCTCATCCGTGTCCGCTATGCTCCGATTCTGCAGACGGAGGAAAATCCTATTTTTACATCCGTCTGCGGTGCGGATCGGGTAAAGATGGACATACAGTCTGTGTTCATCCGATTTTTCCCCCCCATAGGGGAGAGTGGAGATCTGACAGGGCGGTCCCTGCACAATGTGCGTGGCCCGCCCTGTCAGCGGAGCGATCCCCGCTCAGCAAACAGATGAGACATGTACGTCAGCGCCAGTATGCTGGTTTTTTTTTTTTAAATGCCCCACTTACTGTGTAATCATTCATTTTGATTTATTTCCCCCCGCGGTGGATGGTGCCTGTATAGCCTGTCACGGCTTCCGAAAATACCCGATTTAGGACTCGGGTATTTCAGGCGCTATGCCGCGCCTGCGCACAGACCTAGGAGCTGACTGCGCAGGCGCCGTATTTCTCCGAGTCCTATTTCGGCTTTTTTCGGAGGGCGTGACGCGCCATAGCCATAGGACTCCGAGAAATTTTGGTTTCCCTTAGTTGGAATGGCAGCGCCTGCATCTGAGCCAGTTGACAAATCCGCCTCGAGGGGCCCTGGACAGGTAAGGCCGCGTACACACGATCGAATTTGTCCGCTGAAACTGGTCCGACGGACCGTTTCAGCAGACAAATCCGATCGTGTGTACGGGCTAGCGGACATGTTTGTCCGGTGGACAAATTTTAAAGCATGCTTAAAAATTTGACCGCCGGAGACATGTCCGTCGCATATGTCCGCTGGTTAGTACACTAACCAGCGGACATATCTGCCCGCACATGCGTCGAATGGATTCGATGCATGTGCGGAAGTATTTTTCTTCCCGGTTCAGTGACGTGGCGGCGTCACCGCGCTGTTTGCCGGCGGGGATTTTGATCCGATGGTGTGTACACGCCATTGGACCAAAATCCGATGAGACATGTCCGCTGTAAACTGTCCGTCGGACAAGTTTGAGCGGACAAGTCTCATCGTGTGTACGCAGCCTAAGTCATACCCCTACCCATTCACCAAAAAAGTGTCACAAGCTAATAAAAACACATCGTTTTTGACAATTCTTTTATTAAAAAAATTGCACCCCCCGCTGTAAATCCACCGTCAATCACGCCGTCCGCTGGACCCGACAAAAGGAGAAATTACAAAGATGCTCCTGCCGTCGGTGAAGGCTGGCTGGCTATTGCAGGCTCTGCTGTCTGACATTTCTTATATAGGTAGGGGCAGGGCCATCTGGCTACGTCACTCAGTGGCCCCACCCCCTTGTGGTATCAGGTGCATGCGGGTGGGGGTGCTCTCTCGTATCCCCTCCTTTCCTGACCTGCTGAATTGCATGCCCGGATAAGGGTCTGATATGGATTTTGGGGAGGGACCCCTCGCTGTTTTGAAGAAAAAAAATTGGCGTGGGCTTCCCAGAACATTCATACCAGACCTGTAGAGCCTGGTATGGACTTTTTTATATATATATATATATATATATATATATATATATATATATATATATATATATATATATATATTTTTTTTTTTTTAATTGTCTGCCTTTTTATTTATTTATTTTTACAATCAGCCCGCTAAAAGCTGATGAGTCATCAGTTTTTAGATTCCCGGCCCGCTACTTAGCGACCAGCTATTCATCAAAAAACAGCCTGGGGGTCCATCGATCTTCAGGCTGTTTTTGACAATTACTGCCAGCAAAAACCTCCCAGAGTCTGGAGGAAGAGTGGAGAGACAAAGGGCCAGATTCAGGTAAATCGGCGTAAAAATCTGCGGGCGTAGCGTATCTCATTTATGCTACACCTCCGCAACTTTTACGGGCAAGTGCTGTATTCACAAAGCACTTGCTCCGTAAGTTGTGGCGGCGTACCGTAAATGGGCCGGTGTATCCCCGCGTAATTCAAATTGGCAATCTAGGGGGTGTGTTATATGCAAACTAATCGAGACCCGACGTAATCGACGCACCGAACGAATTGCGCATGCGCCAGCCGTGAACATAGCCCAGTGCGCATGCTCCAAATCACGTCGCAATAAGTCAATGAAAACTACGTGAACGTAACTTACGCCCAACCCCATTCTGAATCGACTTGCATAAACGACGTAAACGACGTACAATACGACGCTGTCCTGACGTCCATACTTAACATTGCCTGCGCCTCATATAGCAGGGGTAACTTTACGCCGGACTTGCGCAAACGACGTAAAAAAATACGCTACGTTCTTGAATTGGCGTATCTATCTCAATTGCATATTTGACGCGTAAATCGATGGGAACGCCACCTAGCGGCCAGCGTAAATTTGCAACTTAGATACGACGGCGTAAGTGACTTACACCAGTCGGATCTAAGGCAAATCTATGCGTAACTGGTTCTATTAATCAGCCGCATAGATAGGACGCCTCCGACGCAGACATATGACGATGTATCTGGAGATACGCCGTCGTATCTCCTACCTGAATCTAGCCCACAGAATCTAAGTTGCATGAGGTCCAGTGTGAATTTTCCACAGTCAGTGATGGTTTGGGGAGCCATAAAATCTGCTGATAAAAGGAATGGAGGAGCTCAACTATGAGGAAAGATTAGAGGAACTGAATTCATTCTCTTGAAGAAGCGATTAAGGGGGGATATGATATGATCAACATACATTAATACATAAGTGGTCCATATAGTGAACTTGTGTAGAGTTATTCACGTTCAAAGGACAAGGGGGCACTCTCTATGTCTGGAGTAAAAGATTTCCAAATATGGAAAGGCTTCTTCACAGTAAGAGCTGTGAAAATGTGGAATAGACTCGAGAAATAATTCTGGCCAGCTCAGCAGATTGCGTTTTTTTATTTTTTAATAAAAGAAGCTGGATGCATTTGTAAAATCACAAACTATAACAGGATGGTAACATTGATAGATAATAAAACAATTGCATGTTGATCCAAGGGATATCCGATTGCCTTTGGGGAATCGGTAAGGAATTTTTTCCCCCAGGAGCAATTTGGACCATGTTTTATAAGTGTTTTTTTTTTTTTTGCTTTCCTCTGGATTAGCTCTGGGTATAGGATTCTGCATATGAAGGCTCTTTATGTATTTGTTGAACTAGCTAAACTTTTTTAAGCCTGTTGCCCTGTACACACGATCGGTCAATCCGATGAGAGCGGTCTGATGGATTTTTCCGTCAGTTAACCGATGAAGCTGACTGATGGTCAGTCATGCCTACACACCATCAGTTAAAAAAACGATCGTGTCAGAACGCGGTGACGTAAAACACAACGACATGCTGACAAAAATGAAGTTCAATGCTCCCAAGCATGTGTTGACTTGATTCTGAGCATGCGTGGATTTTGAACCGATTTTTAACGATCGTTTTTTTTTTCTATCGGTTAGTTATCTATCGGTTTAATTTTAAAACAAGTTTAAAATGTTTTAACCGATGGATAAATAACCGATGGGGCCCACACACGATCAGTTTGGTCTGATGAAAACGATCCTTCAGACCGTTCTCATCAGATTGACCGATCGTGTGTACGCGGCATATGTAAAAATGTTGTCACAAATTATTGTTATGTTTTCAAGAGAACAAAACTTGAATGGTTTTTTTTTCCCCTATAAAACAATATTGGCAGCTGCAGATGAAAATGAAATTACCTTCTCAACACTGTATTATTTTTATATAATTATTGGAGTAATTACAATTTTTTTTTTTATTTAAAGAAGGATACGTTTTTCTTTTTAAGCACACATTGGTTAGTGAAGTGCGGTTATCATGTGTTTCAGATGGTATACTATACAACTCCAATAAAAGAAACCTTGGAGTTTTTCATATCCTGTCTGTCCCCAGAAGGAAAGCTTATCATCACCATCATAACAGGTGAGCCCCATAGATTTCTCTTCTGTTTGTGGGATCTAAAGCTGGACGCAATGCTGATGTACCAAACTCTACACCTCCGATTCTGCTTAACGGAGTTCCACCTAAAAGTAAAAAACTTCCGTTCATCGGATTTCTCCCCACCTCCGGTGCCAAAATTGGCACCTTTTGGGGGGGGGGGGGTGGCCCACAGTTTCAATGGCAGCACCGAGAAGAGGAGGGGAGAGGCGTGAGGCTCCGTGCGGCCGCATCGCTGGACCGTGGGACAGGTGATTGTCTGTTTATCAAAAGTCAGCAGGTACACATTTTGTTGCTGCTGACTTAAAGTGGAGTTCCACCCTGGAAAAACAAATTCTTCCAAAAAACAAAAAAAATAATTTAAATGAAAAAAATTATTTTTTTTTTTACTTACCCTAAATAGCTGTTGCTATGCGGAAGTACCGAATCTGCCTCTTCATCTTCCGCAGTCGATTCTCTTCCTCCTCCTACACTCGGTGTCTTGTTGTGAATGGGGCGCGCTGCATTCTGGGAACTGTGTGTATCCCAGAAAGCAGCCGAACCATTCACAAAGCACCGTGCTGCTCGCACATGTGCAGTAGGAAACGGGCAGTGAAGCCGCACGGCCTCACTGCCTGTTTGCCTTACTGTGGATGGCGGCGCCTGGAGCTGCCAGGTTCGAGAATCGGCCTCGGCGGGGGCCGACATCGCTGGCGACTAGGACAGGTAAGTGTCCTTATTAAAAGTCAGCAGCTACAGTGTTAGCAGCTGCTGACTTTTAATTTATTTTATTTTTTTACCGGACCTCTTCTTTAATAAACAAAAAAAAAAGCCTGAGGCTCCGCTTTAACTGCCTGGCTGTCATGCTGATCAAGAAGTGTCAGTACATTAAGTCTTTGACACATATCCAAATCAGTTCTGATTTCACTGGCTGTATTGCTTATTCTGAGTCTCCAGCAGGGGCGTGGCTAGATCTACAAAAGATCTGGGGCTCAAAGCAGCGAAGTAATGAAAGTGATACGCTTGGACGTGCATACACGTGTATATAATATGTGTGTGTGTGTGTGTATATATTTCACGTTATATACTATCATTACATCAGGGTCCCCAGAGAGCCTCTCCCATAGATCAGGGTCCCCAGAGAGCCCCCCCCCTTAGATCAGGGTCCCCAGAGAGCCCCCCCCCTTAGATCAGGGTCCCCAGAGAGCCCCCCCCCTTAGATCAGGGTCCCCAGAGAGCCTCCCCCCTTAGATCAGGGTCCCCAGAGAGCCTCCCCCCTTAGATCAGGGTCCCCAAAGAGCTTGTCACGTTACCTGCCACCAAATGTCGATTGTGACTTCCTGGGTCACCTGCCACCAGATGCAGCACATGTGCATTAACTGGGTCCCAGAGACAGGGTGGCAGTGAGAGATAATGTAATCTCTCTTCTGCCCGCAGTGGCACAGTGAGGGCGGAACATCGGTTAGAGGCTAGGGTATACAGACAGGCTAGGGTAGTATAGAGTTTCCCTCTCCCCCTCCTCCATGGCCTGCACTCACCTGGCACCTCCCCTGCTCATGAGCTTGTGTGATAAAATTCCTCCCGGCTCTATCATGTGGGTGGAACAAGGAAGGAGTTCTCCGGGAGTTCTCCGGGCTCTGGCTGTCATAGAAGCACTGAGTGCAGACTCAGTGAGAGTGCCGTGGCTGTGCGGGACATCGCTGTGTCATGCAGCCCGCAACCCTAATATGTAGTCTGCCCCCGGTGCGAATCGTGTAGTTAGTGCCTGCCCTGCCCTGCCACCTCTCTTAAATTGCCATCTGGGTCCATTGGGACCCATGGTAGGGCCAGCCCTGGTCTCGGGGGTATGGGCCCAGATTCGGGGCTGTAGCACCAGAAGCCAACCCCAGCGTTGCCACTGGTCTCCAGTATTGAAACCAGAGACAACCAGGCAAGTAACAGGTTCAGAAGAATGTCAGCAATGGCATCCTATTTATTTCCCTTAGTATAGGTTTCCTTTTAACATCTGTATATACAGTGCCTTGCGAAAGTATTCGGCCACCTTGAACTTTGCGACCTTTTGCCACATTTCAGGCTTCAAACATAAAGATATAAAACTGTATTTTTTTGTGAAGAATCAACAAGTGAGGCACAATCATGAAGTGTATTAATCAAGGGGTAAGGGAAGCAAGGGGAAGCGCAAGTATCCACTAGTGTACTGGCGATGGTTGTCGCCACTTGTACTGGATCATATACCTAATTAGGTGATGTTGCTGTAACCATAAATATGATTTATGAAAAAAGGGGGAGGAAAGGACCAGGGAAAGGGACTGTATGGCCCACTAGGGGCCTAAAGGGGTTACTTGAAGCAACAAAAGTAATGATCAGAAAACTTAAAGATACAAAACAATATTTATTAATATGTATCAAAGTTAAAATTATGTACAGCACGACTATATTGGAACTCATAAACTGGTCGCCTACCTATGTGGGCTGACCGCTATGCAAATCAAAAAGAAAAGAACAAATAACACTTAGACAAGACTATGGACAAACACATACAAACTATGCGCGCTGTCCGGACACCCTAGTGTTCAGCCCTCACTATGGATACACTCTTAAAAAGTTATATTTTAATGCGGTCATCATAGTAGATGAAGATTATAAAAAAGGTGGGGGGGGTAATATATATCCCCTCCCAGGAGGTCCGCCAAAAAAAGAAAATTCAAAATTATAGTGTAATCCTATATGTAGGGGCTGGAGACCGGCTAGATGGATGGGGGTAGGGAGGAGAAGGGAGGGGAGTGTGGAGGTAGAAGATTGGCTGTGTGACTAATTTTAGTCACGCAGCTAATTAACCAAAATTCATATGGAGCTGTTGTCTATGGATTAAAAACCAACTGAAATAAAGGGCCACAGCGGAACAAAAGAAAGTCTAGCAGTGATTGGCTCTATAAATGTTTCCGAATGGCCAGTGCTTATTAATTGTCCTTAGGCAGTAGTTGATTCAGAGGTCAAAGCTCAAGAGATGAAGAACTCACAGTCCATCATAGTAGATAATAGTTCTTGTTCACATATAATATTATCATATATTGTATCGATTTTGGTCATTCATAATATTTCCATGTAACGACTACTTTCAGCAAGGTTTATTCTAAGCTGTTAAAATGATTGAGCTCATAACAAATCATTTATGGGTTCTGTGGTGGTAAGAGGAATAACACCATTGATACATTACCACCTCCTTAGCTGCGCGGTCTGCCTCACTCTTTTTGAAAATCCATGTATTAGTGAGGCTATGTCAGACGGCATATTTAGCCATGGGGCTGGAGCGTTGATTGCGCCTCGATGTAGTATGATCAAGTGGTGATCAGGCAGCTTCAACTTGTTGCCTTGAATCATCGGCTTGTATTCCTCCAGCTCCGATGGTGCGGCAGCGTTTGGTGGGGGGCTGGTATTATTCGCCTACAGCTCCCATCTTCCTCCGTTCTCCATACGAGCCAGCCGGCTTCCGGGGTCACGTGATCACGCTAGCTGGTGACGTCGACGCGTTTCGCCTTGCACACTGGCGTGGCTTCGTCTCGGACGTGTTGGACGTCAGAAGGGATGTTGCTTTATATGCATCGCTCCCAGCGTTACTCACCAATTACAAAGAAGAGGTAAATGTCATTATTTTATGACATCGAATATGTCTTGTAGCATTCTTTTCTGATTTGTGCTGGGTCATTAGAAACAGCAGAGTTCCATGTTGTGTTTATCTCGTTTGAAGGGAACAACTAGCCGTTGGTGCGGGTTAGCGTCAAATTGCAAAGTTGCAGTATTCCGCCTACACTGCTAGTTGGCCATTGCTGAGGCACGAGGGAACCTATTTTTTCCTCAAAAGTCATTGTGTTCATATACAACACTAAAGGGGGGGGGGGAGAAAAAACAAGTGACAAAAAGGAAGGTAACTTGGGAAAATTGGGAATTGGGGAAAGGAAAAAAGGGGAAAGGAAAAAACAAGAGGAATCAACATATAACATGAACTCACAATGTGGCCTTTTCCTGTGTGATCTATAGGCACACTGGAAGTGCATGATGGTAGAATAGTATGGTACATTCTAATTGGCTAATGGGGGAGAGAGCAGGAAATAGAAGTGACAAAGAATCTGAAAAAGATAGTAAAAATAGCAACAGAAAATACCAGGACCAATAGATTATATCTTCCCTATGGATGGTTTTGTTCTGTAAAGTAGCTAGATATGGATGTTTTATCGCTCAACGAGAGAGGTTTTAAGGATGGTACAGTATTTCCATTAATGAATCATATATAATGTATAATGTATGCCGGGCATGTTGTAGTAATTAGGGGTCCAAGAAGATCTGTAGGTTTAATTCGGTGTTGAGTCCCACCGGGACCAGAGATTTGAGGTGGTATACCCACCATTTTTCTTTTTGTTGGAGGATGCGATCGAAGTCGCCACGTCTATTAGGTACTTTAAGTGCATATATGCCCTTGACCGTTAGGCCTTTTGAGCATCTGTTGTGATATTGGGCAAAGTGTTTTGCAAGGGGCTTTTCAGGCTCTTTCTCCTTGTCGTTGATCTCACGTAGGTGCTCCCCCAGGCGGACCTTCAGTGCACGCTTGGTTTTGCCCACGTATATTTTGGGACAAGGACAAGTGATGACATAAACAACTCTTGTAGTAGAGCAGTTAATGAGACTCCTTATTTCATAGGAGTTATGACCAAGTGCATCAGTGAAGGTTGAGCTCCTATCAACGTATGGACATATTTTACATCTGTTGCAAGGGCATCCAAGTGTCCTTGGATATTTGGATAACCAGGTGGTTTCTGGTTCTTTGATGAATTCTGATTTTATCAGAATATCTCCTATGCTCCTGGCTCTGCGCGCAACTAGTTTTGGGGAGTCACCTACAATATTCGTCAAAGTAGGAGCATTGCACAGTAGCAGTGTTTGGCAAGTATACACTATTTGAGCCATACGGTGTAATGATTCTGATTGGTTTAGTTGGTTGCGAGTTGAGTCTATCAACCGTCCTTTTCTTAGTGAGAAGGTCCAATCTATTGCGTATCGCTGCCCTTTTTTTGGCTTTTTTTATTTGGCCATGGGAATATCCACGCTCGCGAAAGCGTGCATATAGGTCTTGACTTTCGCGTTTATAGTCAGCCGGGTTTGAGCAATTTCTTTTGATACGGAGGAATTGGCCGACTGGTATGCCATTTTTCAGCCAATGGGGATGATGGCTAGAGGCATGTAGCAAATTGTTAGCTGCCGTATCTTTACGGAATGTACAGGTGTGGAGTTGATGCTGTTTCCTAGTTATTTTTAGGTCTAGGAAGGAGAGATGTTCCTCATCAAAAGTGTATGTGAGGTGGATGTTTCTGGCATTGGTATTAAGTTCTCCCATGAACTGGTGTAGTTGTTCAATTGAGCCATGCCAGAGCATCAACACGTCATCGATGTACCGCCACCACGTTAGTATGTGGGGGCGGTACATCGGCGACGTGTATACATCCTCCTCCTCCCAGATACCTAGATGGAGGCAGGCGTAGGCAGGTGCCCAGGGTGCCCCCATCGAGGTACCTCTTATCTGGTGGTAGAATGTAGTCAGAAACTGGAAGAAATTGTTATATAGTGCAAAATGTAGCATCTCTACCAAAAATTCATTCTGGGGTCCAGATGCGGGTATGTCATTTCAAGAAATTTCTCCACAGCTGCTATTCCCACCACATGTGGTATCGATGTATATAAAAGATTCTACATCGATACCTACAAGTAGTACATTGTCCATTTGTCCTTCCATGTCTAGTTCGTTAAGTTTACCCAGGACATGTTGTGTGTCCTGGATGAAGGATTTAAGTTCAGTCACCATCTCTTTTAACAGCAGGTCAAGGTACTTGCCCAGTCGTTCAAGAGGACCATAACAGGCTGACACTATAGGTCTGCCAGGAGGTTCATTTAGGCTTTTGTGCACTTTGGGGATGATATAGAATGTTGGTATATTATATTCTTGAACCCCTAAATAATTAAATTCTTTTATCGTCAGTAGACCTTCATCCTTGGCCAATTTTAATTTTTGATTCAGCTGTTTTACAAGGCTAGGAAAGGGGTTATCCTCGAGTTTCTTATAAGTGGTTAAGTCATTAAGCAGGCGTTTAGCTTCTCGTTCATATTGTTCTTGTTTTAGGAGAACTACATTGCCACCTTTATCACTATTTTTTTATGACTATGCTTTTGTTGTTTTGTAAATTTTTCAAAGCACGGCGTTCATCATGGGTCAGGTTATCTGTTATTTGATGTGACCAGTCGATTTTTTCAAGGTCCGTTTGGACCATGTCGAGGAATAGATGTAGCCACCTATTTTTCGATATTGGGGGCATTTTAAGGGACTTGATTTTAAGGTTGGCTCGTCGAATGAGGGTTGAGGTCTCCTCATTGTGTAAGTTGTTTTCATCCAATAGGGAATTTAAGATATCCAACATTCTTTGGTCATCAGGACTAACTGTCTATGGGTCCTGATGTCACCTCTGCCTGTGTATAGAGTGATCGAAAGAACACTTTACGAAGAAACAGGGCAATGTCCTTATAGACCGTAAATTCGTCCATATTGGACACCGGTGAAAAGGACATGCCCTTCTGCAGTAGGCTGAGGTGGCTAGGGGTCAGTTGGAGGTCAGTCAAGTTGATAACCTTCAAGTCACCTCCATCTTGCATTGGCAGTTTCTCTAGGAATTTAATTATTTTTTCTGACTCCTGGTGTAGCGTTGGTGCGTTGTTTTTGTGAATTGGCTTTTTTGAGAGCTGGATTTTGGGGACAGCTTTGAGGTGTTTTCCTGTGGTGCCCCCTGCTGGTCTAAAAAAATCACTGATTTTGTAGTGCCCTCTTCAGTGTCACTATTTGATTTGTTACTACGTTTTCGTGATTGCGATCGGGGAATATGACCCCTAGATTTACTTCGTCCACGAGGGATAGTAAGATCAAAAATTTCGTTTTTTTCAAAGTCAGTCACATCACGTCTATATTTCCCCTGTTTGGTAATTTTTAAATTTAATTGTGCCTTTTCAATTTCCTTTTTTAGTTGATCGTTTTGTTTTGTAAATTCGTCCTGGTCTTTTAAGAGTCTAATTCCTCTGCACTTGTTTTAATCTCTTGTTGTATAGATAGCAGTTGTAGCTTCTCCTCCTCAACTATCAATTTCATTACTGTGAGGCCATGGTCTATGCACAATTCCTTCCATTTAGGAAGGAAAGTTTCTGTATGCAGATGTTCGGCTGGAATTAACCTTTCTCTTAAACCTCTCGGTATTATTCGTTGTGCGATATATGTTTCAAGTGAAGTTACATCCCATTTTCTGTTTAGATGTTTTAGTAATAGTTTTTTATGTTCTTTAAATTTATTTTTTATCTCTTTTTTAATCCATAGACAACAGCTCCATATGAATTTTGGTTAATTAGCTGCGTGACTAAAATTAGTCACACAGCCAATCTTCTACCTCCACACTCCCCTCCCTTCTCCTCCCTACCCCCATCCATCTAGCCGGTCTCCAGCCCCTACATATAGGATTACACTATAATTTTGAATTTTCTTTTTTTGGCGGACCTCCTGGGAGGGGATATATATTACCCCCCCCACCTTTTTTATAATCTTCATCTACTATGATGACCGCATTAAAATATAACTTTTTAAGAGTGTATCCATAGTGAGGGCTGAACACTAGGGTGTCCGGACAGCGCGCATAGTTTGTATGTGTTTGTGTTTGTCCATAGTCTTGTCTAAGTGTTATTTGTTCTTTTCTTTTTGATTTGCATAGCGGTCAGCCCACATAGGTAGGCGACCAGTTTATGAGTTCCAATATAGTCGTGCTGTACATAATTTTAACTTTGATACATATTAATAAATATTGTTTTGTATCTTTAAGTTTTCTGATCATTACTTTTGTTGCTTCAAGTAACCCCTTTAGGCCCCTAGTGGGCCATACAGTCCCTTTCCCTGGTCCTTTCCTCCCCCTTTTTTTAACAATCATGAAGTGGAATGAAATTTATTGGATATTTCAATTTTTTTAACAAATAAAAAAACTGAAAAATTGGGCGTGCAAAATTATTCAGCCCCTTTACTTTCAGTGCAGCAAACTCTCTCCAGAAGTTCAGTGAGGATCTCTGAATGATCCAATGTTGACCTAAATGACTAATGATGATAAATAGAATCCACCTGTGTGTAATCAAGTCTCCGTATAAATGCACCTGCACTGTGATAGTCTCAGAGGTCCGTTTAAAGTGCAGAGAGCATCATGAAGAACAAGAACACACCAGGCAGGTCCGAGATACTGTTGTGGAGAAGTTTAAAGCCGGATTTGGATACAAAAACATTTCCCAAGCTTTAAACATCCCAAGGAGCACTGTGCAGGCGATAATATTGAAATGGAAGGAGTATCAGACCACTGCAAATCTACGAAGACCTGGCCGTCCCTCTAAACTTTCAGCTCATACAAGGAGAAGACTGATCAGAGATGCAGCCAAGAGGCCCATGATCACTCTGGATGAACTGCAGAGATCTACAGCTAAGGTGGGAGACTCTATCCATAGGAAACAATCGGTCGTATACTGCGCAAATCTGGCCTTTTTTTTATATCCATAAAAAGTGTCGTTTAAAGTTTGCCACAAGCCACCTGGGAGACACACCAAACATGTGGAAGAAGGTGCTCTGGTCACATGAAACCAAATTCCAAATTTTGGCAACAATGCAAAACGTTATGTTTGGCGTAAAAGCAACAGAGCTCAACACACCATCCCAAAAAGCAAGGGAAAGAGGCGCCTCTAAGTGTAGATGTTTTAAATAATTTAATAAATAAGAGTACAGTATTAGCATACTACAGTACAGTACAGTATTAGCATACTACCAGTGCCATCCTGCTGCTGCAACATCTCCACCCTACCAGCCTGGCTTACAAGCTATCTTCGCCACCGCTGCCGGCCTCAACACCTCACATCGGTGAAGGACCGCTCCACAGCACAGTGCCCAGCAGAAGAAGGACCGCAAGTGACAGAACTGATGACCACTTTTTAAGAAACATGTACAAATGCCAATTTTAACCTCTAAAATGTGAGTTGCCTGTACTCTTTTATTTATTAAATTATTTAAAACATCTACATTTAGAGGCGCCTCTTTCCCTTGCTTTTTGTCACAGTCTCGGAAGATGGTTTCTGTTCTACAATGATGGCAGCCCTGAGGTTATAGGTGTGACCCCTCCAAAAAACTCTTATCCGTCCATCCCTGGACTTTCTTCCCCCCCCCCCCCCCCCCCCCCCCCCCCCCCCCCCCCCCTTGAACATTGGACTCCTCCTGTGATTTACAAATCTTGTGTACATTATCTACTTGTATGTATTTTTAACATATATGTATTTATTTATTTATAACCACCATCACTTTCATGTTTGCACAAGTTTATAGTATCGAGGAGCTATTGTATTCAGACCTTGCGCATTTCTCTCCTTGTGTACTGAACACACCATCCCCACTGTGAAACATGGTAGTGGCAGCATTTGGTTTGGGCCTGCTTTTCTTCAGCAGGGACAGGGAAGATGGTTAAAATTGATGGGA
This sequence comes from Rana kukunoris, assembly GCA_029574335.1. Lineage (NCBI taxonomy): Eukaryota > Metazoa > Chordata > Amphibia > Anura > Ranidae > Rana > Rana kukunoris. Next base: position 37,056 of record JAJQKJ010001694.1, read on the forward strand.
AGATGGATGGAGCCAAATACAGGACCATTCTGGAAGAAAACCTGATGGAGTCTGCAAAAGACCTGAGACTGGGACGGAGATTTGTCTTCCAACAAGACAATGATCCAAAACATAAAGCAAAATCTACAATGGAATGGTTCACAAATAAACATATCCAGGTGTTAGAATGGCCACGTCAAAGTCCAGACCTAAATCCAATCGAGAATCTGTGGAAAGAACTGAAAACTGCTGTTCACAAACGCTCTCCATCCAACCTCACTGAGCTCCAGCTGTTTTGCAAGGAGGAATGGGCAAAAATGTCAGTCTCTCGATGTGCAAAACTGATAGAGACACCCCCCAAGCGACTTACAGCTGTAATCGCAGCAAAGTATTAACTTAAGGGGGCTGAATAATTTTGCACGCCCAATTTTTCAGTTTTTTTATTTGTTAAAGTTTGTAATATCCAATAAATTTCGTTCCTCTTCATGATTGTGTCCTACTTGTTGATTCTTCACAAAAAATTACAGTTTTATATCTTTATGTTTGAAGCCTGAAATGTGGCAAAGTTCAAAGGGGGCCGAATACTTTCGCAAGGCACTGTATCTCCTAAAATGTATTTTGTAAATATAAAGGCAAAGGTCAAAAGAAAAAAATGACTTTGTTGGTTTAATAAAGGTGATGCTAGATGTTGTCAATGACCGTGTATGGTGCCTGTGATTGGTTGCTCCTGGAAAGTCACACCTCTCACTGATTGGTCTACAGGGGACTGCGGATGGAATAAGTTGTACAAGAGACAGGAAGATTATTGCATGGATTTGTGCTCAGAGGACATCACCGCGATCCTTGACACCATCCCCGTGAGATACGAGACCCATGACATCGACTCGTACTTCGACATCACCGAGTGCTTTGTAGAGGGCAGTGACGTTGGCGGGATGTTGCTCGATGCGGTCACAGAGAAATTACACTTTGCAGAAACGGCACCCGCTGACATCAAAGCGAAAATCATGGAGGACCTGCAAAGCCCAGAATTCAGCGTCAGGAGAGACGGCAAGATCTTGTTGGATACAAGGATTAAAGCAATTGTGGTTGGGTAGCAAATCGTGTGTTTTTTTTATTTATTTATTTATTTTTTTACTTTTCAAAAAGACAACTGTCATTAGAGACACGCTGAGATTGTCATTGCCGACCTTCCTATAAAAATGCTTGTTTTCTGGCTGTATTTGACTTTAACCCTTTTAAATCTCCTACATGACTGGTCAAGCAAAAAAGAGTTCTCTTTTCATTAAATTTGAATTTAACCACTTAAAGGGTTTGTAAAGGATTTTTTTTTTATCTTAATAGCTTCCTTTACCTTAATGCAGTGCTGTTTTCATGTCCTCATTGTTCGTTTTTTGCTCTCAAGTTGCTGTAATGCTTCTCTGATCTCCACACTTCCTGGTTGTCTGTTAACTGATAACCACAGTCCTGGGAGCTTTCTCTCTGTGGTCACTAATCAATGAGGTGTGATTACTGTGTGTCTAAAACCCCTCAGCACCAATCCGTTTTGTTTTCCAAACCATCGCTGCCCTGTATTGGCTCTGTGGCTCTGTACATCACAGAAGCAGGAAACAGCATGCAAAAACGAAACTGGAACTGCAGGTAAATTATTTGATTGATTTTTATCTATTTTCAATTGTTTTTAACCACTTAACCCCCGGACCATATTGCTGCCCAATGACCAGAGCACTTTTTGTGATTCTGCACTGTGCGTTGCTTTAACTGACAATTGCGCGGTCGTGCGACATGGCTCCCAAACAAACTTGGCGTCCTTCTTTTTTTTCCCCACAAATAGAGCTTTCTTTTGGTGGTATTTAATCATCTCTGCGTTTTTTTTGCGCTATAAACAAAAATAGAGTGTCTATTTTGGAAAAAATGCAATATTTTTTACTTTTTTGCTATAATAAATATCCCCCAAAATTACATATAAAAAATTTTTTTCCTCAGTTTAGGCCGATACGTATTCTTCTACATATTTTTCGTAAAAACAAATCGCAACAAGCGTTTGATTGGTTTGCGCAAAAGTTATAGCGTTTACAAAATAGGGGGTAGTTTTATGGCATTTTTATAATTTTTTTTTTTTTTTACTAGTAATGGTGGCGATCAGCGTTTTTTTTCAGTACTGCGACATTATGGCGGACACTTCGGACACTTTTGACACATTTTTGGGACCATTGGGATTTTTTTAGTGATCAATGCTATAAAAATGCATTGGATTACTATAAAAATGCCATTGGCAGTGAAGAGGTTAGCACTAGGGGGCAGGGAAGGGGTTAAGTGTGTTCCTGAGTGTGTTCTAACTGTATGGGGGGGTGGCCTCACTAGGGGAAATCACTGATCTTCTGTTCTTACATTGTATAAACAGAAGATCAGCGTTTCCCCCGCTGACAGGACCGGGAGCTGTGTGTTTACACACATAGCTCTTGTTCCCCGCTCTGTAACGAGCGATCGCGGGTGCCCGGCAAGCAGTTAAAAGGAATCAGTTAACTATTATGTCTCTATACCCTGTAAACAGTAATTTCAGCGAAAAAAAATGTTTCCTTTTACAACACCTTTTTACTACCGGCCGCGTTACTGGGAACACGATGCCCTTTCCCCAGCAGCCGCGATTGCTGCCGGGCACCCGCGATTGTCCAGTAACTGAGCAGGACCATGGATCTCTGAGTGTAAACACAGAGCTCCACGTTCTGTCAGGGAGAGGAGACCGATGCTGTGTCCCTTGTACATAGGGACACCGATCGGTCACCTCCCCCAGTCTGTCCCCTCCCCCCCCACAGTAAGTATCACACCCAGGGTACACATTTAACCCCTTCCTCGCCCCCTAGTGTTAACCCCTTCCCTGCCAGTCACATTTATACAGTAATCGGTGCATATTTATAGCACTGTTTACTGTATAAATGTGAATGATGCCGAAAATGTGTTAAAAGTGTCCGATGTGTCCACCGTAATATCGCATTCCCAATAAAAATCGCAGATCGCCGCCATTACCAGTAAAAAATAAATAAAAAATAAATAAATCATAATTCTGTCCCCTATTTTGTAGGCGCTATAACTTATTCCTTATTATTGCGATTTTTTTTTTTTTTTTTTTTTTACCAAAAATATGTAGAATACGTATCGGCCTAAACTGAGAAATATATATATAAAAATTGGATATTTATTTCTGCAAAAAGTAAAAAATATTGGGCCAGATTCAGAAAGCATTTACGCCAGCGTATCTATAGATACGCTGCGTAAATACTAAGAATATCCGGCGTATCTTTTTTTGCTATTCAGAAAAGAAGATACGGCTTTCTTCTAAGATACGAGCGGCGTAATTCGCTTACACCGTATCTTAAGTTGCATATTTACGCTGGCCACTAGGTGGCGCTTCACGTAAATTATGCAAATTAGCTATTTACGCAGATTCACGAGTGTACTTGCGACGGCGCGTCGGATTTTACATCCTTTGCGTAAGTGTGAGACCGGCGTAAGGTTACCCCTGCTATAGCAGGCGCAACCAATGTTAAGTATGGACGTCGGGACCGCGTCGAATTGTACTTCGGTTACGTTGTTTGCGTAAATCGTTCGGGAATGGGGCTCGACGTTAGTTACGTTCACGTCGTTTACATTGAGAAAAAAGCAACGTGATTTTGCGCACTGGGAACGTCCATGGACGGCGCATGCGCCGCCCCAAAAAAATGTCAAATACGTGGGGTCATGATTCATTTACATGAATCAAGCCCCCACTTCAGCAATTTGAATTGCGCGGCCTTACGCCGTGCACTTTACGCTATGCCGCTGCATATTATAGAGCAAGTGCTTTCTGAATAAGGCACTTGCCCATAATATTTGCGGCGGCGTAGTGTAAAGAGGAAACGCTACGCCGCTGGAAAGATACATTTTTGTATCTGAATCTGGCCCTTTTTTTCAAAATTGTCGCTCTTTTTTTGTTTTATAGCGCAAAAAATAAAAACCGCACAGGCGATCAAATACCACCAAAAGAAAGCTCTATTTGTGGGGGAAAAAAGACGCCAATTTTGTTTGGGAGCCACATCGCACGACCACGCAACTGTCAGTTAAAGCGACGCAGTGCCGGAAGCTGGGAATTAAAAAATGCTGGTCTGCAGGCTAGTGCATGAGATATATAAATAACCTGTCACTCACAGCAAGGGGGCGGAACGGACTAAGGTTTTTTTCTGTAAGTCTGTTTATTTCACTGAATTTCTCAGAGCTGGATTAACTCTGTGTGGCAAGACTGGGCACAGATGATAGGAAATATTATACTGTACATTGTGACATCAACAACAAAAAATAAAAAAATTGTGTTTACATCCACTTGGACCTGGCCTGTTTTTTTAGACTCGATGTTTACAAGTTAAACAATTTTTTTTTTGCTAGAAAATTACTTGGAACCCCCAAACATTGTACATTTTTTTTCTAACACCCTAGAGAATAAAATGGTGGTCATTGCAATACTTTTTGTCACGCCGTATTTTCACCGCTTCAGATCACATATTTGGACTTAAAGAAGTTGTAAATGTAAAAGTTTTTTCTTCTTTCAATTTTCCTTTATTGTTTTCAAACATGCAAAGTAACACACAAGGCCTCTGGCCATGAAGTCATAACATAACAATGAAATCTACCGAAATCCCATTCTATGCATTAAGGTGGAAAAACATCTCAGCATTAGCGCCCCCATTTACTTACCTGACCCTTCAAAAGTCCTGCGCCTTGAATGTGCAGGCTTCCTCGGTTCATTCATTGGTTAATTGAAAGCAGTGCAGCCATTGGCTGGCGCTGATGTCAATCACATCCAATGATGCGGCGCTCCAGGGGCGGGGCCGAGCGATACAATGTGCGGGCTGTATCACAGGAGCACCACCGCAAGAACTCATCACCATGCAAGCTCGCTGTAAGGCTTGGTTCACACCGTTGCCGCATGCGGCTCACAGCAGGGGTTCGGTGAGTGCTGGTTCATCGTTTTAGGTCCCAATTCAGCCCGAATTTTAGGCTAAAATCGAACCTGAAAACGCACCAAAATAGCATGCGTTTTCCGGCACACAGCACCGCACCCGCTGCGGAGATATGTGAACCGGCTCCATAGAGAGCCAGTCACATTCTCCTGTTATGCGAATTGGGCGTGCGTTCAATTCGCATCGGTGTGAACCGAGCCTAATGCCGCGTACACATGATTCGAATTTCCAATGAAAAAAGTCCAATGGCCACATCTGACTTTTTTCTGTCACTGTTTAGAAATAGAACATGTTTTATTTTTTTCCGATGGAACAAAAAAAGATAGGAAATTCCTATGTCTGTGTGCAACTCCGACGGAGAAAAACCCCACACATGCTCAGAATCAAGTCAACGCATGCTCGGAGGCATTGAAATTCATTTTTCTCGGCTCGTTGTAGTGTTTTACGTCACCGGTCGGAATTTAGTCTGGCCGTGTGTATGCAAGACTGATGGAAGTCGGCTTCATCGGAATTCCAATGGAAAATTCCATCGTATTTGACTCCATCAGAAATTCCGATCGTGTGTACAGAGCATTAGTGTAAAGCCTCGTACACACGATCGGATTTTTTCCGAAGGGAATTGTGTGATGACAGGCTGTTGTTGGAAATTCTGACCGTTGGTACGCTCCATCGGACAATTGTTGTCGATTTTCTGCGGACGAATGTTGGATGGCATGCTTTAAAAAAAATTGTGGACAATTGTCTGTTGATTTTCTGAGCGTGTGTACACAAGTCCATCGAACAAAAGTTCAAAGTACAAACACGCATGCTCGGAATCAATGCTCACCAAACACAACATTAGCAGAAGGTGCCCAAAGGGTGGCGATAAAGAGCTGAAAAAACACGTAGTTTCTTGTTTGTTGGCTGCAGTTGTTTGTATGCAGGGCTGTCTTAATGAGAGGGCACACTTGGGCACTGCCCAGGGGCCCCAGCTGCATGGAGGGCCCCTGCACTTTACCCAAAGCAGCTAGTTCTTGAGCTCACGCTGCCCTGAAATTGGGGGCCCCATGATGGCACTGAGAGTGATAGATACACAGGGGAGGCAGTCTGCCTCCTACCTACTTGATGTCTGTTTACCTGCACTGTCATTGTAGGGGCCCCAGAGCATTACTTTGCCCAGGGGGCCATGATGCTATTAAGACAGCCCTGTTTGTATGCAAGACAAATTCCTGGCCAATGCCCTTCAGACAAATATCCTAGGCCACATACACACGATCACACCAAACCGATGACACTGGTCCGACGGACCGTTTTCATCGGACCACCGCTGAAGTGGTCTGATGTGCGTACACACCATCAGTCCAAAATCCAATCGGGCCAGAACGCGGTGACGTAGAACACAACGACGTGCTGAAAAAACGAAGTTCAATGCTTCCAAGCATGCGTCGTCTTGATTCTGAGCATGCGCGGGTCTTTGGTCCGATGCTTTTGTGTACTAACCATCGTTTTGGTCCGATGGACAACGGTCCGATGGGCCGTACACTCGATCAATTTGGTCCGATGAAACTGGTCTTCAGGCCAGTTTCATCGGACCGGTCTGATGGTGTGTACGCGGCCTTACAGTACGCTTTGTCTGCGGAAAATCCCATCGTGTGTACCAGGCTTAACTTTTATCAGATTTTTATACATTTTTGTGTGATTTTACACTATGATGCTTTTTTCTTTCCTATCTGTGATTTTTCAACATTGGAGCCCCATTTCAGGATATGCGACTTTTCGCTTGGATTTCGTGTTAATTCAATTTGCTGCAAAAATATGAGCACTAACCACACATTTGTTGGGGTATGTTGAATGACAGTACACAGGCACATGTTCAGACATTGTTGCACTTTTGTAGTAAACTTTGTTGCTATTATATGAGCACCATTTTTTTTGTGTATGTTGAGTGATATGAAACCAGCACTCATTCAGATTCAGGGCCAGCACTACCACTAGGCGGATTAGGCAGCTGCCTAGAGCGCACTGCCGTCTAGGGCGCCCGGCCGCTGGTTATACTACAACTGCACTGTCAGTCCACAGGCAGCCAGCCGCTATAACGTGTGAAGCAGCGCTACCGTCCCCCCTCCCCCCCCCCCCGCCCCGCCTCTGCTCTAACAGGGTGACATGTGTAAACTGTACAGTCCAGCACTCCCCCGGGTCCCTCCGCTCTGACTATATTCTATATTGACAATGATGTGCAATTTGAAAATGTCTGTGTGTGTATATTCACTAATCTGCCAAATACTAAGTATGTATCATGCCCCCCCTCCCCCTGCGAGGCTGCATTAATTGGCAGTGGTGAAGCAGCATTGATGGGCACAGCTGAGATTATTTGATGGGCACAAGTAAGGCAGAATGGATTGGCACAGGTGAGACTGTATTTGATGGGCACAGGTGAGGCTGTATTTGATGGGCACAGGTGATGCTGTATTTGATGGGCACAGATGAGACTGTATTTGATGGGCACAGATGAGACTGTATTTGATGGGCACAGTTGAGACTGTATTTGATGGGCACATGTGAGACTATATTTGATGGGCACAGGTGAGGCTGTATTTGATGGGCACAGGTGAGGCTGAGTGGATGGGCACAGCTGAGACTATATTTGAGGGGCACAGGTGAGACTGTATTTGATGGGCACAGGTGAGGCTGTATGTGATGGGCACAGGTTAGGCAGTATTTGATGGGCACAACTGAGACTGTATTTGATGGGCACATGTGAGGCTGTATTTGATGGCCACATGTGAGGCTGTATTTGATGGCCACATGTGAGGCTGTATTTGATGGGCACAGCTGAGGCGGAATAGATGGGCACATATGAGGCTGTATCTGATGGGCACAGCTGAGGCAGAATAGATGGACACATATGAGGCTGTATTTGATGGGCACAGCTGAGGCAGAATGGATGGGTACAGCTGAGACTGTATTTGATGGGCACAGGTGAGGCTGTATTTGATGGGCACAGGTGAGGCAGAATGGATGGGCACAGGTGAGGCAGAATGGATGGGCACAGCTGAGACTAATTTATGGGCACAGGTGAGACTGTATTTGATGGGCACAGGTGAGACTGTATTTGATGGGCACAGGTGAGGCAGAATGGATGGGCACAGCTGAGACTATTTGATGGGCACAGGTGAGGTGAAATGGATGAGCACAGGTGAGACTGTATTTGATGGGCACAGGTGAGGCAGAATGGATGGGCACAGCTGAGACTGTATTTGATGGGCACAGCTGAGACTGCATTTGATGGGCACAGGTGAGACTGTATTTGATGGGCACAGGTGAGACTGTATTTGATGGGCACAGGTGAGACTGTATTTGATGGGCACAGGTGAGACTGTATTTGATGGGCACAGGTGAGGCAGAATGGATGGGTACAGCTGAGACTGTATTTGATGGGCACAGGTGAGGCTGTATTTGATGGGCACAGGTGAGGCAGAATGGATGGGCACAGCTGAGACTAATTTATGGGCACAGGTGAGACTGCATTTGATGGGCATAACTGAGACTATTTGACAGGTGAGGCTGTATTTGATGGGCACAGGTGAGGCAGAATGGATGGGCACAGCTGAGACTATTTGATGGGCACAGGTGAGGTGAAATGGATGGGCACAGGTGAGACTGTATTTGATGGGCACATGTGAGGTGAAATGGATGGGCACAGCTGAGACTATTTGATGGGCATTACTGAGACTATTTGATGGGCGCTGGTGAGACTGCATTTGATGGGCGCTGGTGAGACGGTATTTGATGGGCGCTTCATTAAAAAGTTAGAGTATACATAAGCAGGGCAAAGGGGGTGGAGCCAGGGGGGGCGGCAAAAAAAGGATTTTTAATAACAGCTTACCTGTAAAATCCTTTTCTTGAAGTACATCACGGGACACAGAGCGCATAGTCATTACATATGGGTTATATGGGTACCTTCAGGTGTGGACACTGGTGTAATCAACTTCACAGGAAGTTCCTCCCTATATAACCCCCTCCCACTGAGAGTGCTTTAGTTTTGTAGCAAGCAATTTCTCCGAGGTTACACAATGTTCCCCAAAAGAGGGGTGGGAGCTCTGTGTCCCGTGATGTACTTCAAGAAAAGGATTTTACAGGTAAGCTGTTATTAAAAATCCTTTTTTCTTTATCGTACATCACGGGACACAGAGCGCATAGTCATTACATATGGGATGTCCCAAAGCAATGCTCCATGAAGGGAGGGAGACCGTAAGGCCAAAATTAGCCAAACAGAAAATATATCAGGAGGTAAAAAATAGCTCCACCAACAGAAAAAAAGGGGGCGTGAACCGGGCCAGAGGATTCTATACTGCTGCCCGAAGGACCGCCTGCCCAAATGCTGCGTCCGTAGCTTTTGTGACGTCCAACTTATAAAATTTAGTAAACGTATGTACGGAAGACCAGGTTGCCGCTTTGCAAACCTGTGCCATAGAGATCTGATGGTGTGCCGCCCAAGAGGCACTCATGGCCCTCGTAGAATGGGCCTTAATTGATAAGGGAGGTGGAACGCGCTTCAGACCATAGGCCTGAAAAATCAGCTGCTTAATCCACCTAGCCAAGGAAGACTTGGCAGCCGGCTGACCCTTCTTGGGGCCATCCGGGAGAACGAAAAGCACATCTGTTTTCCGAATCTTTTCTGTAGCCTTGAGATAAACCCTCATGGCTCGGACCACGTCCAAAGTATGAAGCAATCTTTCCTCTCTGGGATGCTCTCCTTGAGACTCGCACCACTCCACATAGGTCCTCCAGACTCTGTAATAGATATTTCTAGAGACTGGCTTTTCTAGCCTGAATTAACGTAGATATGACCTGGGCTGAGAGGCCTCTGCCCTTAAGAATTAGGGATTCAGCCGCCAAGCCATCAAATTTAGCTGCTGTGAAGCAGGGTGGTAGATCGGGCTCTGAGACAGCAGATCTGGGCGCAGGGGGAGTGGCCACGGTGCCCCTACTGACATCCTCACGATGAGTGCGTACCAAGCCCTTCTGGGCCAGGCTGGGGCCACCAGGATCACCGGCCTGCGCTCCACCCTGATCCTTCGTAGAAGGCGGGGAATCATCTGTAGTGGAGGGAACGCATACAGGAGAGAAAACTGGTGCCAGGGGCAAACCAACGCATCGGTCCCGTAGGCCGAGGGGTCCCTGGCTCGGGATACGAATTTGTCCAATTTCTTGTTGAATCTTGTTGCCATGATGTCCACATCGGGAATCTTTGGCAAATCTCTTAGAATACCTGGGGGTGAAGAGACCACTCTCCCGGGAGTAACTGTTGACGACTCAAAAATCTGCTTGAGAATTGTCTATCCCTGGGATGAACACTGCTGAGATGCAGGGTACATAGGCTTCGGCCCATGAAAAAATCAGGCTTACTTCCCTTTGAGCCGCTAGGCTCCTTGTGCCCCCCTGGTGGTTTATGTATGCCACCGCCGTGACATTGTCGGACTGTATCCTTACTGGCAGACCCTGCAGGGGGAGAGTCCAGGAGACCAGGGCCAACCGAGCAGCTCTGATCTCTAGGACATTGATGGGAAGCAGACTTTCTGCCTCTGACCACTGTCCCTGCTGGGTCCTGTTTTCCTAAGATTGCCCCCCAACCTGTTAGGCTGGCATCTGTGATTACTATTTTCCACGTGATGGGGCAAAAGGTCTAATGCCTGTATGGACTTGTTCCAAGCAGAGAGAATAGCTGCCTGAAGAACTCTGGTAAGGATCTGGGCATAGGGCGCTGCTTCGAAGGCGGCCCCCATGTTTCCCAGCAGTCGCATGCATAGGCGAATAGTCGGCTTCTTTTTGCCTAAGACTATTTGAATCGTTTGAATCAACGACCTGATCCTTGAGGTAAAAATACCCTCTGGCATTCTGTATCTTAACCGAAAGCCTAGATATTCCAACTGTCTTGTGGGTTGTAACCTTGATTTTCCTTGGTTCACAATCCACCTGAATTCTTCTAGATGCCGTACTGTGCGGACTGTGACGGGATTCTGGCCTTCCATGATTGAGGTTGGAGGCTGATCTGTCGATAACCAGGAGATCATCCAGGTATGCCAGGACCAAGATGCCTTCTGTCCTTAGGACGGCTAGCACCGGGGCTAACACCTTTGTGAACACCCGCGGAGCTGTTGCCAACCCGAAAGGGAGGGCTACGAACTGGAAATTACTTTGATCTATCATAAAACGAAGAAACTTGTGATGTGCTGGGTAGATCGGCCCATGCAGACATGCATCCTTTATGTCTATAGATGCTAGAAAGTCGCCTTGATGCAGGCTGGCTGTCACTGAACGTATGGAATCCATACGAGAGGTCTGAAACTTTAGAAAGCGATTTAGGCGTTTGCGGTCTAGGATAGGCCTGACGTCGCCACTGGGTTTTGGTATAATAAAAAGGTTGGAGTAGAATCCCAGACCCTTTTCTTGGGTTGGTACTACAATTACTCCTTGGAGCAAGAGGCGGTCCAACGCCTTTACGAGAGAGGCCCTCTTTAACGGGTCGCTTGGAAGACTTGACCCCTGAAAATGAGGAGGGGGGATTTCTCGAAACTCTAGTTTGTAGCCTGTGGCTACCACGGACCGAACCCAAGAGTCGGGATTCTGGCCTTCCAGACTTCGGAGAAAAACTGAAGTCTTCCCCCCACCCAAGAGAGTGGGGGCGCCCCTTCATGAATCTGACTTGATGACTGGTTTAGCCGGCTTGCGAGACCAGGGCCTCTTGTTTGCCGCGGCTTGTCCCTGTGGGCGGCTATTAACTGCTGAACGCCCGGGAGGCCGTCGATACTGACGGGAAGTCGAAGGGGCCAAGCCTGCAAGGGCCTGTCGTTTAAACGCGGGCCCGCGCGGTCTTTTCTTGACCGGTAAGGAAGAACCTTTACCACTTGATATGGTTTGGATATATTTATCTAGGTCTTCACCGAATAGTCTTCCCCCATGAAAGGGAAACCCTGCTAAAAGCTTTTTGCAGGGTGCCTCTGCTGACCAGTTCTTTAGCCACGAAAGACGACGCATGTGAACCACCAGCAGAGATAACCGGGATGCCTGTTGGATAGAGTCCTTAATAGCATCTACTGCAAAGCAGAGAGCCCTAGGGAAATCTGCTAATTCACGAGTTTGCTGAGCCGGCATGTCCTTTAATATCTGTTTTGCCTGATCCTTTAAGGCCTGACAAACGCCAATGGCTGCCACCCCTGGCTGAACCATGGCACCTACTGTGGTGAAAGAAGCCTTCAGTAGGGTCTCTAATTTTTTGTCGACCGGATCCTTGAACATCTGGACATTTTCAACCGGACAGGTCAGGGATTTATTCACGCAGGAAATGGCCGCGTCCACTGTGGGGAGCCCATTTCTTTTAAAAATTTCTCCTCCATAGGATAGAGAATAGAGAACCTCTTAGGAGGGATAAAGATCCTATCAGGTCGAGCCCAATCCTGGTAAATCAGGCCCCGCAGAAGGGGGTAAATCGGAAAAGACACACAAGTTAATGGAGCCTTTAAAGAACCCAATGAGGATACCACAGGGGCTACTAGTTCTGGCACTAGAAGTTTAAAAGCAGTGCGAACTATATCGGTCAAAGACTGGATCCACAGGCTCTCCGCTTGAGAGGCCGAAAAATATTCACCTACAGTGGAACCCTCCATGTCTGAACCTTCGGGACTTGGGTCTGCTTGATCCCCTTGTGGGTCCCGTTCCTCCGAAGAGGAGACCTCCGCATCTGAAAAAAACACCAAACTAGGTGAGGGGGATCTAGCCCGTTTGCTGCTTGGCAAAGGGCGGGCAAACAAAGCAGTTAACCTTTTCTCTAGCCCACCCAGGGTGGTCGCTAGCATTTCTTCCGTTACGTAAACGGGAATGGGTGGATCGGGGGCCGCCTCTACCCCCAGCATCCCCAATGGCTCTTGAACTATGCTACTCGGTGGTCTAACTGGTGAGGGTGGGGCCGTTGAAGCCTGGCCCAAATCCTCTGACCCCGATGGAGACCCGTTTGTTTCTTGGCACCTTTTGCAGCCTTGGCTGGTCCTGATGCCTTTGGAGCCATTGCACAACCTTGAGTCACCCCTATAGCCAACACCTGACTGTTGCAGCTAGGAGTAACCAATATGAGGACAGGTATGAGGAAAATGAAAAAAAGGGATTTTTAAATACAGCTTACCTGTAAAATCCTTTTCTTGGAGTACATCACGGGACACAGAGCGGCATATTCATTACTATATGGGTTATATGGAGTACCTTCAGGTGTGGACACTGGCAATCTCAAACAGGAAGTCCCCTCCCTATATAACCCCCTCCCCTAGAGGGAGTCCCTCAGTTTTGTAGCAAGCAGTATGCCTCCCAAAATGGTCACCCAAAAGAGGGGTGGGAGCTCTGTGTCCCGTGATGTACTCCAAGAAAAGGATTTTACAGGTAAGCTGTATTTAAAAATCCCTTTTTCTTTCTCGTACATCACGGGACACAGAGCGGCATATTCATTACTATATGGGATGTCCGAAAGCAATGCTTTAATGAGGGGAGGGAGACATCTTCCAAAGAAGGATTTAATTTTAGAGGTATACTCAGATACTAGTAAATCCAACTTAAACGAGAAATGTAAATCTCAAATCAAATCAAGGGAGCCCCCTCAGATCCTGAGGAGCTTGAATCGCGGCCTGTAGCACTGACTGCCCAAAGGCAGAATCCGCATTCCTTCTTACGTCCACTTGATAAAATTTTGTAAACGTGTGGACTGATGACTACGTTGCTGCCTTGCATATTCGAGCCATAGAGATCTGATGATGTGCTGCCCAGGAGGTGCCCCTGGCCCTGGTAGAATGGGCCTTTACCGACAAAGGAGGAGGCACCTCTTCAAACCGCAGGCCCGAACAATTAATTGTTTAATCCATCTTGCGATGGTGGATCAAGCGGCTGCCTGACCCATCTTGGGCCCTTCCGGTAAACCGAACACCACATCTGTTTTCCGAACCTTCTCTGTAGCTTTAAGATAGGCCCTTACGGCCCTGACAATATCCAACGTATGCAGCAACCCCTCTTTTCTAGAGGTGGGTTTTGGAAGAAGGATGGAAGTACCACATCCTGGTTCAGGTGGAAACTGGATATAACCTTTGGTAGAAAGGAAGGATGAGGACGGAACCCCGCCCTATCCTTATGCAAAATGAGATATGGTTCCTTACAAGATAAGGCTGCCAATTCCGATACTCTCCTGGCCGAAACTATGGTGATCAGAAATACCGACTTTCTAGTCAGTAAAATCAAGGTACCTCAGCCAACGGCTCAAGAGGTTGTTTCTGTAGGGATGACAGAACAAGATTTAAGTCCCATGGACAAAGTGGTGACTTGACAGGAGGATTAATACGCAAGACCCCCTGTAAGAAGGTCTTTACCAGCGAGTGGGTGGCCAGCGGCCTCTGAAACCACACTGACAGAGCTGAGATCTGTCCCTTGATTGTGCTTAGTGCCAGGCCTTTATCCACTCCTAGCTGGAGAAAACTTAACACCCTATCAATAGTATATTTGCGGGAATTCCATCTTTTGGATTCACACCAGCCTACGTAGTTCCTCCACACCCTGTAATAAATCACCCTGGAGACCGGCTTTCTAGCCCTAATCAGGGTAGGGATTACCTGCCTAGACAGACCTCTACCCCTGAGAATCAGGGATTCAGCCTCCAGGCCGTCAAATTTAGACGCCGTAATGTAGGGTGGAGGATCGGGCCTTGTGAGAGTAGGTCTGGTTGTAGAGGAAGAGTCCAAGGGTCTCCCACTGCCATCTTCAGGACTAGTGAGTACCAAGTCCTCCGGGGCCAAGCCGGAGCTACTAAAATGACTGGCTTGTGCTCCACTCTGATCTTGCGCAACAGGCGAGGGAGTAACTGTAGCGGAGGGAATGCATATAGAAGTTTGAATTGATGCCAAGGGCAAACCAACGCATCGGTTCCGCAGGCCATAGGATCCCTCGTTCGAGACACGAACCTGTCTAGTTTCTTGTTGAACCTGGATGCCATCATATCTACGTCTGGCATTCCCCACCTCTGGCAGATTGTCTGAAAGACCTGGGGATGCAGAGACCACTCCCCTGGCGACAGACTCTGGCGACTTAAGAAGTCTGCCTGCAGGTTGTCCCCTCCGGGAATGAATATCGCCGAAATGCAGGGTACATGAACCTCTGCCCACTGAAAAATCAAGCTCACCTCCCTCTGAGCGGCCCGACTCCTGGTTCCCCCTTGGTGGTTTATGTATGCCACCGCCGTGGCATTGTCTGACTGGATTCTCACCGGGAACCCCTTTAATCTGGAGGTCCATGCCAGAAGGGCTAGGCGAGCAGCTCTGATCTCCAAGATATTGATGGGGAGCTGCCTCTCTGCTTTCACCCAAGTTTCCTGGCGAGAGGACCCCTCGAAGACCTCCCCCCCAGCCTGCCAGGCTGGCGTCTGTGGTAACTACCTTCCAGACAACAGGGCTGAAGGATTTTCCCTTTAGAAGATTCTGGGGGTTCAACCACCAGGCCAGGCTTTGTCGGACCCTTGATGATAGCGTCAAAGGGGACTCTAAGGCATGTGCCCTCTTGCCCCAGGCTGCTAGAATGGCTGCCTGTAGGACGCGAGTGTGGATCTGAGCGTATGGTACTGCCTTCGAACGTGGCCACTAGCTTGCCTAGTAATCGCATACACAGGCGAATAGTTGGTTTTTTCTTGTTTAGAACCAACTGAACCAGCCCCTTGATAGCCTCGATCTTTACCAGGGACAGGAACACTCTTTGCTGTTCTGTGTCTAACCTCATGCCGAGGTATTCCAACTGCTTTGTAGGCTGGAACGCTGACTTTCCCCGGTTTAGGACCCAGCCGAATTCTTCGAGGTACCGAACCGTGAGGTTTACTGCCTTTTGCAGACCCGGTCGTGAGTGATCTATGATTAAAAGGTCGTCCAAGTATGCTAGGACTGTGACCCCTTGGATCCTTAAATTGGCCAGAACTGGGGCTAGGATCTTCGTGAATACCCGGGGGGCCGTGGCCAGCCCGAAGGGGAGCGCCCTGAATTGGAAGTGTCGCTGCCCCACCGCGAAGCGTAAAAATCTTTGATGCGACTGAAAGATTGGTACATGAAGGTAAGCATCCTTTATGTCTATGGAGGCCAGAAAATCGTCTTTCTGAAGCGCGGCGGCTGCTGACCGGATGGATTCCATCCGGAAGGAACGAACCCTTTAGGTAACCGTTTAACCTCTTTAGGTCCAAGATTGGCCTGACATCGCCGTTGGGCTTTGGTATGACAAAGAGATTGGAATAGAAACCTAGCCCTTGCTCTTGGGCTGGCACCTCTATTGTTTCGTCCTGGTAGAGCAGGTGATCCAAAGCTGCCAGCAATGAGGCCTTCCTTGCTGGATCCCTTGGTCTTGAAAATGAGGCGGAGGATACCTTAGAAACTCCAGTCTGTAGCCTGTGGTTACAGATGCCCGGACCTATTTGTCGGGGATCTTGGCTTCCCAAACTTCTGAGAAGAAACGAAGCCTTCCCCCCACCCGCGAGAGTGGGGGCGCCCCTTCATAAGGCAGACTTAGGGGCTGTCTTTGTCGGCTTGCGATACCATGGCCTCTTACCCCCAGGGGCCTGTCCCTGCGATCTACTGTTAACGTTGGATCGTGCAGGCGGCCGTCGATACTGCCTGGAATTTGAGGGCCCCGAGACAGGAAAGAGCTGCCTTTTAAATGTAGGACCCCGGAATGTCTTTTTGACCGGTAAAAGGGTACTCTTGCCATTTGAAATAGTCTGAATCTATTTATCCAGATCCTCTCCGAAGAGTCGTCCTCCATGGAAGGGAAACCCTGCCAGAAGCTTTTTGCATGGGGGCTCCGCCGCCCAGTTCTTCAACCATAAGAGCCTTCTCATGTGCACCAAAAATAGTGATAAACGAAGAGGCTTG
The DNA here is from genome assembly GCA_029574335.1 of Rana kukunoris. Taxonomy (NCBI): domain Eukaryota; kingdom Metazoa; phylum Chordata; class Amphibia; order Anura; family Ranidae; genus Rana; species Rana kukunoris. The sequence goes on from JAJQKJ010001694.1 coordinate 53,944, forward strand.
CTGGATGGAATCTTTTATAGCATCTACAGCAAAACACAGAGCTCTGGGAATGTCAGAAAACTCTTCTGCTTGTTGGGTAGGCATGTCCTTTAACATTTCTTTTGTCTGGTCTTTTAACGCCTGACAAACACCAATTGCAGCCACAGCTGGCTGCACCACTGCTCCTGCCGTAGCAAAGGATGCTTTTAAAAGTGTCTCTAACCTTTTATCAACCGGATCTTTAAACATATGTATGTTTTCCACCGGGCAAGTTAGTGATTTATTCACACATGAGATGGCTGCATCCACTATTGGGAGCCTCCACCTCTTGGAGAATCTTTCCTCCATGGGGTAAATGACCGCAAATCTTTTCGGTGGCAGAAAAATCCTGTCCGGCCGTACCCAATCCCGAAAGATCAATTCCTCCAAGAGAGGATGGACCGGAAACACTGCGTTGCTTAACGGAGCTTTCAAAGAGCCCAGAGAGGATACCGGAGGAACCTGAGGCTCTGGCAATGGTAAACTAAATGCCGAGCGGACCATGTCCGTCAAAGACTGTACCCACAGTCTTTCTGTCTGGGAGTCTGAAAATGGTTCCTCAGAGGCAGATCCCTCAATCCCTGAACCCTCTTGGTTCAGGTCTAGTTGATCCTCCTGTGATTCCAATTCCTCCGGAGAGAGAATCTCAGCATCTGAGGATACACCTCTTGGTGATGGGGATCTAACCCGTTTCTTACCAGGAATAGCTCTAGCGATCAATGCTGCTATTCTCTCTTCTAGCCCCCCTAGGGATACGGCTAGCATCTCCTCTGTGATAAACACAGGGCTGGGCTGATCTGGGCCAGCCTCCGCACCAGATCCCCCTAATGGCTCATCCAAGGCACCCTTTATGTTAATAAGTTGCGGGGAAAGTATCGGCATATCATCAGAAACAGAAGGGGAACCCCTTTGTTTTTTGGTCTTTTTTGTACCCTTTGACCCCGAACCTTTGGAAGCCATAATACAAAATCGAGGGACTCCGCCCACACAACAGACTGTAGTGGCCAGGAGTACAAAACCAGAGTTTAGGGGACAATAGATCACTAATGCCCAAAAACTGATGGGATCTCGTATGTTTTTTTTTTTTTTTTTTCTAAATATATATTATATATATTTTCTTTTTTAGAAACATACAGTGACCCCAAACTTAGTTTGCCAGCCTCCAACCTGTATGCAAAAAGGGGGATTTCTTGGCTTAACAAAAAAGGCATTGGAACAAAGTCCAGCATGTACTACCCCTCTTCCCGCCACCGGGAGTCACTGTTCTGCCGCTCTGCGTCCTCTCCTTCTGAAATCAGCCTCAGACTGAGCACTGAAATTGCCTGCTGATCTATAACAGCACAAGGCGCGCCCCTGTATGACGCCGCAGGCACGCCCCCGCCCTCCTGTCTGAACGGCGCGAAAAAACGTCTATAAGACATGCGCGCGCACCACGCGCGCGCGCGTATGCCGGAACAGGAGGAACATGGAGGAGCCGCGCTGCTGGAGACCCAGGACTGCAGAAACAGGCGGCAGATTCAAACCCCCGGCCAGGTAGGACTCCAAAAGGCCCCTAGGGATCCTTACTAGTCCTAGGAAGAAAGCAGCAGGTTAGCTAGCAACACATTCTTAGACAGGGGAACCTAGTGATGGGGGAAAAAGGTGTCATCCTGTCTCTCTTAGACATAGTGAGCAAGGTTGCCCATGCAGAGCATACTTAGGCTGTCCCCCTTTTTAGGTTACCCCGGAGAGCCTGCTGCGAACCAAGTCCCGCAGGCTCCCCCTTACCTGCTCCATGCTGCAGGATGTTTGTCCAGCAAACTGATCCAATCTTCTCCCATCTCCGTGGGTAGCGTAGTAGACCTTCAGGCCCTGGGGTCCTATGAAGGTACCCACTGTCCTGGACCTATATAGCACCCTGGCAAACAGGAACTTATGGTTTTTTCAAACTCCAAGTCCTGGGCCCAGGGTCCAGCCCTCCAAAGAGGAGCATTATAGGCAAAACCCCACGGTTTGGGGCCCGGGTACTGTCCACTTTGGCACTGAGGCTCCTTGGACAGATCCGGTTAGCCCGCCCTTAATCCCAAGGATGTGGAGCAAAGCTATTCCGTGACCAACACCTAAGACACTGGCGAAAAAACTGAGGGACTCCCTCTAGGGGAGGGGGTTATATAGGGAGGGGACTTCCTGTTTGAGATTGCCAGTGTCCACACCTGAAGGTACTCCATATAACCCATATAGTAATGAATATGCCGCTCTGTGTCCCGTGATGTACGAGAAAGAAAAACTGTTTTTTTTTTTTTTTTTTTACAAAATAAATTTTTTTTTTTTTTCTTTCTTTTTTTTTTTTTTTTACCCGCCTGGGAGGTGGCAATACCGAGGAAACCTGTGAGTATTGACACACCAATGCCCGTTAGCCGGAGTCCAAGGTAAACTCAGATACTGCTGGATCTAAGGCTGAGTCCCTTTAAGCAAAAAAACTTCCTTTTTTTTTTTTTTTTTTTTCTGGTCAATAGTGGACCTAAGTCCTAGACCTGAAGATCCACAAAACCGCCACTAGGTGTCCCTGTGTGGCCAAAGACCCAGCTGCACGCTCTGTATCCTTTCTTCCTCTGCCTCCAGGAGGGAAAGACCAGCCAGAGAAAAAGTTTTCTCTTTAAACAGACCCTGACGCTGCTGGGCCCGCCCCGCCGACGCTATAAAAGGCGGCGTGCACGCGCGCGCACCCCCCCCCCACGCTGAAACCACATGGAGGAAGCAGAGCAGAGGAACAACATGGACCAGCGCCAGGCAGCACCAACAGACACCAGGTAAGCACTAATCTTATTGTAGTGCACACACAGAGAGGAAGCTGTCCCCATGGGCTTCCTAAGAAACAGGAGTTTTTACCAGCAATTTCCTCTTTTAAAACATGTGGGGTTGCAGTATCAATGCTAACAGGCAGACCTGGGGTGAGTAGCAAATATATATCTTACACAAGTATACATATATCTACATGTTATCTGGGTAAAACATTAGTATCAATCCATCCTATCCTGCCCATACAGACATAGTGGAGATAGTGGCTGATGCACAAGCATACTGTTAGCCAACCCAGAACCCCCAGGGGGATACCTACTGTCGAACCAAGTCCCGCAGGTTCCCTCTTACCTGCTCCACCCTGCCCACAGCAGGGTATTGCAAATTGCAAGAGGCCCAATCTTCCCCCATCTCCGTGGGTATTGTCTCGGACCTTCAGGGACCGGGGTCCTGTGTTTAAGGAACCCACACCCCTGGACCTATATAGCATCCTGGCATCAGTAGCGTTTAGTCCTGGAAGAGACCAAGGCACTGGAGCCCAGAATCCAGCCCTCCAAGGAGAGGCATTATAGGCAACACCCCACTCCAGCAGGGCCCGGGTACCGTACACCTTGGCTTTGAAGCACTTCGGACGGATCCGGCTAGCTATCCTGGGTCCCAAGACCTCCGAGGGACAGCTAGACGTGACCAACACCTAAGACACTGGCGAAAAAACTAAAGCACTCTCAGTGGGAGGGGGTTTATATAGGGAGGAACTTCCTGTGAAGTTGATTACACCAGTGTCCACACCTGAAGGTACCCATATAACCCATATGTAATGACTATGCGCTCTGTGTCCCGTGATGTACGATAAAGAAATTAGGTTTCGCCTAGGGTGTCAAAAATTCTTGCACCAGCCCTGTTCAGATTGTCTCACATTTGTAGCCACCTTTGTGGTTGATGCATTTTATTTATTCATGACATGTTAAGGACCGATCCTAATGATACTTTACCTTACACTACCTACAATACCCAACCCCCCCTTATACCTTACCCCCACAAAACCCAATGATACAACAGACTTCCGTTCGATTCCTTCTTTATTTAACCATATACAATTTTTAAATAAATAACCTTTTAAATTAACTTTTAAATAACTATATACATATTTTCAAACACTTGGTGGTCTAGAAGACCACCCCTTTCAACTTGGACACTGGGACAAACAATTATTACCTAGGCCTCAGTCGCAAGGCAAAGGCCGACTCAGAGGCAGTATAACCGTCCTCAGTGACCTAACCCCTTCCTGGTTAACCCACGTCAACTGAAAGGTACCCAATAACTCCCATACCACTTATGGGTACAACCTTTTTCTACCCCAACTTCCAGCCTTTTCTCGTCTTACAGAGACCCAAAACCGCCCGCCCCGCCAAGAGGCCTAAAACCAGGGAGGAAGGGTGGGCAGCTTCTTCCTCTGTTCCTCCGCGACAGACACTCACCTCTGCCGTCCCGCCCCTTCACAGCCTGCCCCGCCTCCCCTTACCCCTTATCTAAAAGAGCCTATCCACTGCGGCCAGTCCCACCCTGTCTTGCAGTCCCTTCCCCTAAACTTTGTTTGCTCCATGCCTTTCTTTTCAGTTTATTTCACCTAGCACCAATCTCATGTATGCACTAGTTTCTTTATTTATTACACTTCATTAACCAGTTCAGTATTGACAAAAGACGTCAACAGAGCGGACCTGAGCTGCCGGGGTCACGTCTTTGGACATCAATGTTGTTGTAATTCCCTGCGCGAAAAACAGTGCCGTCGCATCGCCGAGAATTCGATGCTTGTACCCGGCGGCCGCGGTGGCGTGCGCCAGGTACATGCGATCGGCGGTGACAGAGCAGGGACGTGGAGCTCTGTGTGTAAACACAGAGCTCCACGTCCTGTCAGGGAGAGGAGACCGATGCTGTTTCCCTTGTACATAGAGACACAGCATCGGTCACCTCCCCCAGTCACCCCCTCCCACCACACAGTTAGAACACACCCAGGACTCACATTTAACCCCTTCCTCATCCCCTAGTGTTAACCCCTTCACTGCCAGTCACATTTATACAGTAATTAGTGCATTTTTATAGCGCTGTATAAATGTGAATGGTCCCAAAAATGTGTCAAAAGTGTCCGATGTGTCCGCCGTAATGTCGCAGTCCCAATAAAAATCGCAGATCGCCGCCATTACTAGTAAAAAAATATATAAAAAAAAAATTATAATTCTGTCCCCTATTTTGTAGGCACTATAACTTTTGCGCAAAGCAAAAAATAAAAACCGCACGGGCGATCAAATACCACCAAAATAAAGCTCTATTTGTGGGGAAAAAAGGACGCCAATTTTGTTTGGGAGCCATGTCGCACGACCACGCAAATGCTAGTTAAAGCGACGCAGTGCCGGAAGCTGAAATTTCACCTGGTTTATGTGCCCAGTATGCAAGTGGTTAAAGGGGTTGGTAAAGGTAAATTTATTTTTCCCTAAATAGCTTCCTTTACCTTAGTGCAGTCCTCCTTCACTTACCTCATCCTTCCATTTTTAAAACCACACACCTACCGCTAGCGGCCGAATACCGCTGCAATTCCGACGGTATATTGCTGCTAAAAATTGCGCAGCTATACCGTCAGCCCACCTCCCTCCCCTGTGTGAAAGGGTTGTAAAGGTAAATAGCTTCCTTTACCTTAGTGCAGTCCTCCTTCACTTACCTCATCCTTCCATTTTGCTTTTAAATGTCCTTATTTCTTCTGAGAAATCCTCACTTCCTGTTCTTCTGTCTGTAACTCACCACCTTAATGCAAGGCTTTCTCCCTGGTGTGGAGAAAGCCTCTTGAGGGGGGAGGGGGCGAGCAGGAGGGTCAGGACACTCTCTACTGCTGTGTGTTAGTGGGCGTCTTGACCCTCCGGCTCGCCCCCTACCCCCTCAAGAGGCTTTCTCCACACCAGGAAGTAAGCCTCGCATTACCGTGGTGAGTTACAGACAGAAGAACAGGAGTGAGGATTTCTCAGAAGAAATAAGGACATTTAAAAGCAAAATGAAGGACGAGGTAAGTGAAGGAGAACTGCACTAAGGTAAACAAAGCTATTTAGTGAAAAAAAAAAATTGTACCTTTACAACCCCTTTAAGCCCCCTTTCACACAGGGGAGGGAGGTGGGCTGACGGTATATCGGCGCTATTGCAGCGGTCGGCCGCTAGCGGTGCAGTTTTAAAACCCCGCTAGCGGCCGAAAAAGGGTTAATACCGCTGGCAATGCACCTCTGCAGAGTCACATTGCCAGCGGGATTACCGCAGTTTCCCATTGCTTTCAATGGGAAGGAGCGGTAAAAACACCACTCCAAAGATGGCTAGCTCACCACTCCTCGGACTTTCACACTCAGACAACTGCAGGGCAGGAGTTTTTCAGGTGGTATTTAGGTGCTATTTTTAGCGCTTAAATGCCTGAAAGGGGTCCTAATTAAGTCACTATATTTAATTTAGGAACAACGCTCCATTTTTTTTATATATATATTGGATCCATTCCTGGTCTTGAGTAGTCAGCAGCTACAAATCCAGGGCACCCGCGATGTCGGCACCCGAAGCCGATCTGTCCCTCAGCCCTCAGGTGGAGGCGCCTCCATCTTCAGTAAGGGAATCAGGAAATTAAGCCTTTTAGCTTCACAGCCCAGTTCCCTACTGCGGATGCGCAACTCTCGTGCGCGTTCTGACTGGTCCCTGCTGTCTTCTGGGACCTATGTGTCTCCCAGAAGACAGAGGGGGGCGGAGGAGGGACTGCACTTGGCGTAGATCGCAGCGGAATCTGCGGCGAACTTTCGCCGGAAGTGGGATAAAATACCTGTATTAGACAGGTATCTGCTCCCCCCTCCCCGCTGAAAGGTGCCAAATGTGACACTGGAGGGGGGGAGGAACCAGGAAAAGCAGAAGTTTCATTTTTGGGTGGAACTCCACTAACCAGCGCTGAGATAATCTTTTTTAACAATGTAACTGATACAATGCAGCACAGGAAGTTATCTGCTAACAAGTCAGATAGATTTAGTGTCAGATAGAGTCTGCGTCACCCCAGGCAGAATCAGATTAGTGCCAGTAGTGCTAACACCCGCGCACGCTCCATACACCTCCCTTAGTGGTATAGTATCTGAACAGATCAATATCTAATCTGATCAGATCTATACTAGCGTCCCCAGCAGTTTAGGGTTCTCAAAAACGCAGTGTTAGCGGGATCAGCCAGATACCTGCTAGCACCTGCGTTTTGCTCCTCTGCCCAGCCCAGCCAAGTGCACTATCAATCGATCAATGTCACTTACAAAACACTAAACACATAACTGCTGCGTTCGCAGTCATGCCTGATCCCTGCGATTGCTAACAGTTTTTTTGGTAGCGTTTGACTCAGTCGCTAACAGTCAGGTGCTTTTTTACCTGTGAATCTCACTAGTTGTACCACCAGTAAATTTAGAGCCCAAAATGGCAACTCGAAGGTACACTAGTGAAGAGGCCTACTTGTTTCTGAGCATAGACAGATAGTGAAGAGGAGGTCACTCATCTGTCAGATTCAGGCTCAGAATACGATCCTGTAGATGACAGCGGCTCCATGACAGATAGCTCTGACGATGAAGTTGAGGTCCCTGCCAAGGTCAGGCGTACCCGACCCCATTCTTCTGCTGTTGTTGAGGTGCAAAAACCGCAGGGCTCTCGTATGGAGCAGAGAAGTACTAGCGCCCTTATCATTCTGGTGAACTGGCAAGCACCAGCGGCCTAGTACATCCTGGTTGTACATCCAGCACTGCAGTAACACTTGGTGACGTGGCGAGTCCCATAAGTGCAGTTCAAGCTGGTGAGGTGGCACGCACAAGTAGTAAAATGGGGGGGGGGGTTTGAACTGGACACAGCTATATATATATATATAATATATATATATATATATATATATATATATATATATATAGCCTGGGGGTGCTATGGGAGGTGAGAGGGGTTCTGCACTGAGGGGGTCTATGCCTATGGTAAGGGGGGTCTGGACTGAGGGGGATCTATGCTTATGGAGAGGGGGCCTGCATTGAGGGGGGTCTATGCTTATGGAGAGGGGGGTTTTCACTGAGGGGGATCTATGCTTATGGAGAGGGGGGTCTGCCCTGAGGGGGATCTGTTTATGTAAAGGGGGTCTGCCCTGAGGGGGATCTATGTTTATGGAGGGGGCTGCACTGAGGGGGATCTACTATGCTTATGGAGAGGGGGGTTTGCACTGAGGGGGATCTATGTTTATGTAGAGGGGGTCTGCCCTGAGGGGGATCTATGTTTATGGAGGGGGGCTGCACTGAGGGGATTTACTATGCTTATGGAGAGGGGGTTTGCACTGAGGGGATCTATGCTTATGGAGAGGGGGTCTGCCCTGAGGGGGGTCTATGTTTATGGAGAGGGGGGTCTTCCCTGAAGGGGATCTATGTTTATAGAGGAGGCTGAACTGAGGGGGTCTATGCTTATGGAGAGGGGTCTGCACTGAGGAGGATCAATGCTTATGGATAGGGGCTGCACTGAGGGGGGGTCTATGCTTATGGAGGGGTCTGTTCTGGGGTCTCCACTGAGGGGAGGTCTATACTGATGGAGGTGTATGTACTTAATGGGAGGGGGTTATATTGAGGAAAGGGAGTCTGTACTTAGTGGGGGGGTCTATAATGAGGAGGGTGATCTGTACTGAAGGGGGATTATAGTTGGTCGAGAGGTGAAAACCAATTTTTTCCGCACCGGGTGACACCATACTAGTGGCCACTGGGTGAAGCTAGAAGACCCTTGATGTCTCCATTGAGAGGAACTTGTTGTCACTACTGTCACATAAGGGGCTTGTCAGTACATACATATATACATGGTTAGGACACACGTTAATGTATTAACACCTATTACACATCCCTACACACAGCAGAAGTGGAAGAAGTAGCCATAGAGCCCCTTCCAGCCTTGCAAATGTGGCCTGTGCATCCAAGAGGTAATGACGCCCCGGTCATGAAAGGTTTAAATAAAAGAGGAAGCCATTCAAATGTAAATATACCACATTTTTATTGTGTATTTATGAAAGTATAATTATGGACCTATAAAAAATGTTTTTCTTTTCCAATTAAATACACTCTGATTAAACCAAGAGTCCTTTGGTAAAATCAATTGGCCAGAAGTGAAGCTCTAGTGATCGTCTCGCACATTCGCTGTAACAGTTTTGACCAAGAGATTCCAAGCCTGCCCACCACGACAAGGTAGACTCTTCTAGGGCAGGACCTACACTAACTACACTAAGCTATCCTACTGGATGCTAGTCATCCTTTTTTTAATGTTGGATGTATGTTAATTTGGTTGTCTGTCTATGTGCATCTGTCTAAAGCATGGAACGGTCAGTTTATGTACATCTGGACGTCCTCTGTTAGTGTAGGTCAGTGCATGTCAGTCATTGTATGTTGACCAGTGTGTGTAAGGTCGCGTGGTCTGGGTATGGAAGGGCTGAGTGCCTCATGGTGACCAGATATTGAATGAATGAATGAAAAACTTATATAGCGCAGTTATAAGTATGCACTTAGGGGCTAAGAATATGCATGCATCATACATGCTAGGGGGAGTACAACTGGGGGGATCTGTAGTGGAGAAGGATCTGGGGGTTTAGTTAGACCATAAGCTCAATAATGGCATGCAATGCCAAGCTGCGGTTTCCAAAGCGAGCAAAGTCCTTTCTTGTATTAAGAGAGGTATGGACTCCAGAGATAGAGATATCATTTTGCCCCTGTTCAAATCATTAGTAAGACCTCATCTGGAATATGCAGTCCAGTTTTGGGCACCAGTTCTCAAAAAGGATATCGGAGAACTGGAGAAAGTGCAGAGAAGGGCAACCAAACTGATAAGAGGCATGGAGGAGCTCAGCTATGAGGAAAGATTAGAAGAACTGAATTTTTCACTCTTGAGAAGAGGAAATAAGGGGGGATATGATCAACATGTACAAATACATAAGAGGTCCATATAGTGAACTTGGTGTTGAGTTATTCACTTTAAGGTCAACACTGAGGACAAGGGGGCACTCTTTACGTCTGAGGAGAAAAGAGATTTCACCTCCAAATACGGAAAGGTTTCTTCACAGTAAGAGCTGTGAAAATGTGGAACAGACTCCCTCCAGAGGTGGTTCTGGCCAGCTCAGTAGATTGCTTTAAGAGAGGCCTGGATTCTTTTCCTAAATGCACATAATATAACTGAGTACTAAGTTTTGTAGGTAAAGTTGATCCGGGGTAAATCCGATTGCCTCTCCGGGGGATCAGGAAGGAATTTTTTTCCCCTCCGGTAGCAAACTGGATCATCGCTCTGTTGGGGTTTTTTGCCTTCCTCTGGATCAACTGTGGGTATGGAGTTGGGTGTATGGGATGTACTGTGTTTTTTATTTTGTTTTATTTTTTTATTTTTATATTTTTTTTTTATATGGTTGAACTGGATGGACTTGTGTCTTTTTTCAACCTGACTAACTATGTAACATGCAAAGTAAATCGCCTCTGGGCGCTTGTTGTTCCTGTCTCCTTTGAGATCAAAAGAGATGAGTCTTAATCTTTCTCCTGAAGACTAAGTGGTTCTCCTCCAGCCGAATGCTGGCTGGTAAGGCGTTCTATAGTCTGGGACCTTGGACAGCGAATCTCCTGTCTCCTTTGGACTTGTATCTGGCTTTCGGTATCTGAAGCCGATTTTGATTGGTGGATCGTAGAATACGATTGGGATTGTGAACTTTTATTTTTTCGCATAGATAATGGGGAGCATTCCCATGGATACATCTATGCGTTAGACAGAGTGCTTTAAAGGTGATTCTGTCTTTAACTGGTAGCCAGTGAAGGGATCTCAGTGAAGGTGAGATTGATTCCCAGGGTTTTTTTCCCAGTCACAAGTCTGGCGGCCGTAATTTTGAACGACTTGAAGACGAGCGATTTGGTACTTGGGGAGTCCGAGGTAAAGGGCATTTGCATAGTCCAGTCTGGAGTTTACAATCGCTCCCACCACAACCGCTATGTCTTTCTTGGGAATAAAAGGAGTGAGTCTGCATAGTAGGCGCAGCAGATGGTGAGATCCGCTGACTACTGACCCTATTTGTGCGTTCATTGTCATGTCGGAGTCGAAGATGACCCCAAGACTTTTGACTTTGGCGCTAGGGGTGATGATTTTGCCCAGAATGGGCGGGGGGATCCAGGTTGTTGCCGATTGATTCCTACGCTTGGCGTGAAACAGAAGAAGTTCTGTTTTTGCTCCGTTGAGTTTGAGATAACTCTTTGTCATCCAGTCCTCTATCAAAGAGAGGCATGTCTCTAGATTGAGGTGGTGATCCTTTTTATTGCAAATGCGGAAGTACAGTTGCGTGTCGTCTGCATATGAGTGATATAGCAGTTTTTTGGCTGCTGATGATTTCGAAAAGAGGACGCACATAGATGTTGAATAACATCGGCGACAGGGGAGATCCTTGAGGGACCCCGCACGATAATGTGCGTTTTTCAGAAGTGAAGGGTCCTAGCTTCACTATTTGCGATCGGTTTTCCAAAAAAGAGGAGAACCAGGATAGATCGCTTTCTGCGACTTTGGCTATTTTGGCCAGCCGAGTCAATAACAGCTTGTGATCTACTGTATCAAAGGCTGCGCTTAGGTCCAGCAGAACCAGAAAAGAAGATTCTCCTTCGTCTGCGGCCTCGAGAACGTCGTCCCATATCTTAAGCAATGCTGTTTCCTCCGCATTATGCCCTCCCTGAAGGATTGGTTGATAAGCTGCGTGACAGGAGGTGCCAGGATGTCGGCGCATTCTTTCAGCAGTTGGTGGGGATAATATCATTTGGCGCAGTGCTGTTGCGCAGAGTGCCGATGACATTTTTTTTGTGTCTGAATGGAGATGGGTTCCAGCGTGAACTCACCTAACTGTGGTGAATTACTGCCGGTGCTGTGTAAATAACTACGGGGGGGGGGCTAGGAGAGAAATTGTTTTGCTGAATGCTTTGCCGGATTGCCTCAATTTTGTTAATGAAGCAATCCGATAACTCATTGCAAAATTCTTGTGTATCCAAGTTGGGGGCTTCAAGACATCCTGGATTCACGGTCTGAGTGACCAGCTTGAAGAGTTTGCGGGGCGGTTTAGGGCACCGTTGATAGCCTCAGAAAAATAGTTTTTCTTGGCTTCGAAGATTTGCTTGTAGTATTTTCTGGTTATTGCCTTGTAGATCGAGAGGTTCTCATCTGAAGAGCTTCTTTTCCAGGCTGCTTCTGCCCTTCTGCGCTCTTGCTTCAGTAACGCCAGCTGGTTGTTGAACCAGCTGGAGTTATTTTTCCTGATCTGGGTCTTTCGTTTCGGCGCTATCAAGTCAGCTGACTGCAATAGTGCTGTGTTTATGGCCTCCAGTGTTTCTTTTCCGCTGTTTGGTGCGGCTGAATTGTGTTTATTTTTTCCCCTAACGTGGCTTTGAAGAGTTCCGAGTGGAGCTTCTTCTGACATCTGGTCCAGTGTGTTGTCACTGGAATTGATGTTTTTGCTAAGGGGGGAATTCGGAAATAATGAATTTAATTGCATGGCGATCTGTCCATGGCAATGGTTCCATTTTCCAAGATTTTTATTTCCAGATCTTGTCTGAAAATCAGATCGAGCGTGTGACCTGAAGCATGTGTGGGCCCACATACTAGTTGCTGAAGCCCCAATCCTTCCATGTGGTCGATGCAGGCGCGGCAATGGGGTCTTACGGAGAGTTGGCCCAGAGGTTGAAGTCCCCGAGCAGCAAAAGGTGTTTGCTGTTCAGGGTATAAGTGGAGACAAAGTCTGTCAAAGATGGGAGCAGCTGCGATTTTTGGGCCGGGTGGCCTATAGCAGAGTAGAATCCGGACGGTCTCCTGGCAGTTTACTTGCAGTTGAAGAGTAAGGGTTTCCATGAATGGAAGAGGGTTTTCAAGGCTTGGTTTTGTGTTCGCAAGATGCGTCTTATGGATCACCGCCAGTCCTCCTCCTCTTTGCCCTATTCTGTTTTCCGTTATAATACGGTAGTTTTCTGGCACCAATTCTCCTAGAATGGTGTTACAGTCGGCTGTGAGCCAGCTCTCTGTAATAAAGAGGCAGTCTAAATCATGTCGCAATAAGAAATCATGGATTTCTAATCGGTGTTTTACTGCCGATCTAGTGTTGATCAAAGCACATGATATGTGCTTAGGCTGGGGTAAATGGCTGCGATTTTTGGTAGTCGATCGTCGGATCGATCCTCAAAAGTCTCAGATTTCTTAGGGCTTTTTTGGTGGCGGCCGGCAGAATTGTGGCAAATCGATCCAGATCCCAAATGTTCTCTGCCGAGTATTGCCGATTACCCATGGCCGCCGTGGAACCAAGGGGTGGGGGTGGATTCACAAGGATAACTGAATCCTCTCATCCTAGCTTGGTCCAGAGGAAGGCAAAAAAACCCTGACCACGCTGCGCGCAATATGCTGTGGTAGGGAAAAAAAATTCCTTCCTGACCCCTAAAGAGGCGATCGGGTTAAGCCCTGGATCAAGTTCTAAATGAATTTGAGAGGGGGAGATAGGGCTGGGTGGAGCAAGATGGCCGCCGACCTGGCAGCAGGATCCAGGCTAGGGGGGTACCAGGCTGAGTGGCGCCTGGGGGGCTAAGAAGGATGATCGGCGGGCAAGGGGGCTCTACTGGGGTAGGGGGGGCTTTCTGGCCCGATTAGTGCAATAGTGCCAATTGTTGGGGGTGTGGAGCGGCGCGCCGCTAGGCCGCGAATGAAGCCGCGGCCTTTCCTGAGTCGCGGCTGCCACGAATCCCCACCGACCGGCGTGGAGGGAAAAAAAAAACACCGCGCCCGAGGGTAGCGGCGGTTTGTGGAGATGGCTGGCGGGAAGGACGCCCGAGCGGGGGTAGCGGTATGGGGTGAGGAGAGGGGAAGAGCCGTGGGGATTGGGAGAAGCTACTGTGGCTTGTCCTGAGAAGGACGGCCGCCTGCAGCTCTCAAGGAGTGGCTTACCTGATTGAGGGAGGCAGGGGGGTCAGGTGAACCGGGGGAAAGCCATGCAAGTCCTGGAGGGGGGGAGAGGAGCTTGTCTGATAGCCTGCCGAGTGGCCAGTGGCAGGTGGACAGATGACAGGGAGTGGAAATCCTGCCTGCCTGTCTGTGAGGCCTGGAACCGGACAGTGGGGAGGACCCTGCTATCCCTGAGAGAGTGACTCATTTGAGAGCGTCCTGCTCTCTCGATGTCTGACTGCACACAGTGACAAGGTGGTTCTCAAATGTCCCGGAAAAGACATTACAGATAGTAATGTTAATTGGGGATGCTGATAGCAGGCTTGTCTAGGAAATTGAACAGCTCTGGTAGTTGGTCTGGGGAGCGAAGACAGAAGTCAGATCCCTGCTTCTGCACACTTAAATGAAAAGGGTGAACCCAGCGATAAATAGCTTCAGCTTTACAAATTACTTTGAGGAGAGGTCGCACGAGCCCTCGCATGGCCCTAGTTCGCCTGGAGTCATCTGGGTAGATCCATTTCTGTAAAAATAAATCCGCTCTCCTCCATTGCCCATATATCCGGCCAATACCCCTCCTTTTTTTGTAAGACGTTAATGTAATAATAGCCTGGTGTGTTCCCCCGAGAGGTATTAGCTCAATCAGGGTGAAGGCACTCCTTTTCTGTAGTAGTAGCCTGGAGTGTTCCCCCGAGAGGTATTAGCTCAATCAGGGGTGAAGGCACTCCTTTTCTGTAGTAGTAGCCTGGAGTGTTCCCCGAGAGGTATTAGCTCAATCAGGGTGAAGGCACTCCTTTTCTGTAGTAGTAGCCTGGTGTGTTTCCCCGAGAGGTATTAGCTCAATCAGGGTGAAGGCACTCCTTTTCTGTAGTAGTAGCCTGGTGTGTTTCCCCGAGAGGTATTAGCTCAATCAGGGTGAAGGCACTCCTTTTCTGTAGTAGTAGCCTGGAGTGTTTCCCCCGAGAGGTATTAGCTCAATCAGGGTGAAGGGACTCCTTTTCTGTAGTAGTAGCCTGGAGTGTTCCCCCGAGAGGTATTAGCTCAATCAGGGTGAAGGCACTCCTTTTCTGTAGTAGTAGCCTGGAGTGTTTCCCCGAGAGGTATTAGCTCAATCAGGGTGAAGGCACTCCTTTTCTGTAGTAGTAGCCTGGAGTGTAACCCTGAGAGGTATTAGCTCAATCAGGGTGAAGGCACTCCTTTTCTGTAGTAGTAGCCTGGAGTGTTTCCCGAGAGGTATTAGCTCAATCAGGGTGAAGGGACTCCTTTTCTGTAGTAGTAGCCTGGAGTGTTTCCCCGAAAGGTATTAGCTCAATCAGGGTGAAGGAAGGCACTCCTTTTCTGTAGTAGTAGCCTGGTGTGTTTCCCCGAGAGGTATTAGCTCAATCAGGGTTAAGGCACTCCTTTTCTGTAGTAGTAGCCTGGTGTGTTTCCCCGAGAGGTATTAGCTCAATCAGGGTGAAGGCACTCCTTTTCTGTAGTAGTAGCCTGGAGTGTTCCCCCCGAGAGGTATTAGCTCAATCAGGGTGAAGGCACTCCTTTTCTGTAGTAGTAGCCTGGAGTGTAACCCCTGAGAGGTATTAGCTCAATCAGGGTGAAGGCACTCCTTTTCTGTAGTAGTAGCCTGGAGTGTTCCCCGAGAGGTATTAGCTCAATCAGGGTGAAGGCACTCCTTTTCTGTAGTAGTAGCCTGGAGGTGTTCCCCGAGAGGTATTAGCTCAATCAGGGTGAAGGCACTCACTCCTTTTTTTGTAGTAATAGTATAAATATACACATTGTAATACGGTATAATACGACTTACGAACGTGTTTTGGACTTTTGCTTTGTTCTTAAGTTGGAAAGGATCGTAAGTCAGGCTGTGCATGCGCAGAACAGCAATTACAAACATTTCCGTCATTTTCTGATGTTTACCGAGGTTCCATCTGGCCGCGCATGTGCAGAACGGCAGACAGTCCCCACAGCATCGTAAGTAGTAGTTGTTCGTAAGTCGGGGACCCCCTGTACCCCATGATGTTTTCAGGGGATCTGAATGAGATTATACAACCTGGGAAAGCAGGATGGGGGCTCCATTTTCATCAATCACCAGGAGACCATCAATGTGCACACCATCAGCTTCTTAAACAATATACACACCGTCTTCACGTTGACATATATAAAAAACTGGAACAGACGCCCGGCACAAGGGACAAGTCAGACCCAGGGACTGTTGAAGCCAACTGTAAATACAAGAAAAATGATATATGTGAGTACAGCTTAATTGCAAAGAGTCCTCCTCAGTATACTCACACAGGCAAATGGTACAGATAGGCTGCTCCATTGCCGGTGGTCTCGGAGACGCTGGGTGCTGATCCCTGGCGGCGTCCTCTTGTCGCCTCCTAACCGTCCGTCCTCTCGTCCGGTAGGCGATCGGCTCTGCTCCTCCCTCCTGGCGTCGCCTTCCACCTGACCGGCGTCGAGAAGGACGTGGCATTTTAATGCAGTGTACCTGAACAAAAAGCAAAACTAAAAATTGTTTAATATTAATAGTAATATATACAATAATAATAATATGATAATGGAAATATATTTGAATAAAAATGCTAATAATCGCAGGAAACACAATCTGACAATGTGACTCGCTCAGCTCCCAGTGCAGGAATTATTTGAAACAACTTCAGCCCACTGTGACATCACACACACCTCATACCAACTGACACTTTTCAGGCCTGGAACCTGACTGGGAATACCTTGGTCATGTAACACTGTAGCCAAATAAATGTTATATCATTTTATAGATTTTACATATAATTAATCTGTACTATGGTCATTTAAATGGCTGGGTGTGCTGGGTATAATTCTCAGTATCTGTTTTTATTCTGAGGGACAGAGGGAGGGGGATATGTGCTAAGAGGAGGGACAGAGGGAGGGGGATATGTGCTAAGAGGAGGGACAGAGGGAGGGGGATATGTGCTAGGAGGAGGGACAGAGGGAAGGGGATATGTGCTAAGAGGAGGGACAGAGGGAGGGGGATATGTGCTAAGAGGAGGGACAGAGAGAGGGGGATTTGTGCTAAAAGGAGGGATGGGGAAGAATTTGTGCTAAAAGGAGGGACGGGGAGGATTTGTGCCGGGAGGAGGGAAAGGAGGGGATTTGTGCTAAGAGGAGGGATAGAGGGGGATTTATGCTAAGAGGAGGGATAGAGGGGGATTTTATCTAAAAGGAGGACGGGAGGGGGAGGGTTTGTGCTGGGAGGAGTAATTGGGGGGATTTGTGCTAGGAGGAGTAATGGGGGGATTTGTGCTGGAAGGAAGGATTGGGGAGATCTGTGCTGGGAGGAGGAATTGGGGGGGATCTGTGCTGGGAGGAGGGAAGGAGGGGGATTTCTGCTAAAAGGAGGGATGGGGGGGGGGTTTGTGCTAAAAGGAGGGATGGGGGGGTTTGTGCTGGGAGGAGTAATGAGGGATTTGTGCTGGAAGGAAGGATTGGGGAGATCTGTGCTGGGAGGAGGGATTGGGAGGTGGGGGATGATCTGTGCTAGAGTAAGCGATTGGGGATATTTGTGCTATGAGGAGGGATTGGAGGGGATTTATGCTGCAAGGAGTTTTTTTTTTTTTAGGAGGGAGATACCCCAATACTACCCCGACCCGTCATTATAATACCCTATACTACCCTGACCCGTCATTATAATACCCTATACTACCCCCACCCGTCATTATAATACCCTATACTACCCCAACCACTCCATTATAATACCCTATACTATGCCCACCAGTACATTATAATACCCTATACTACCCCCCCACCCCTCATTATAATACCCTATAGCTACCCCAACCCCTCATTATAATACCCTATACTACCCCAACCACTCATTATAATACCCTATACTACCCCACACCCCTCATTATAATACCCTATACTACCCCAACCTGTCATTATATACCCTATACTACCCTGATCTGTCATTTTAATACCCTATACTACCCCCCCACCCCTCATTATAATACCCTATACTACCCCACCCGTCATTATAATACCCTATACTACCCAACCCCTCATTATAATACCCTATACTACCCCCAACCCCTCATATAATACCCTATACTACCCCCAACCTGTCATTATATTACCCATACTACCCCCGATCCGTCATTTTACATACCCTATACTACCCCCACCCCTCATTATAATACCCTATACTACTACCCCACCCCTCATTATAATACCCTATACTACCCCAACCACTCATTATAATACCCTATACTACTACCCAGCCACTCATTATAATACCCTATATAACTACCCCCACCCCTCATTATAATACCCTATACTTCCCCGACTGTCATTATAGACCCTATACTACCCCGACTGTCATTATAATACCCTATACTACCCAGCCACTCATATAATACCCTATACTACCCCCACCCCCTCATTATAATACCCTATACTACCCCCACCCCTCATTATAATACCCTATACTACCCCAACCACTCATTATAATACCCTATACTACCCCCAGGGCCACTCATTATAATACCCTATACTACCCCCACCCCTCATTATAATACCCTATACTTCCCCGACTGTCATTATAATACCCTATACTACCCCGACTGTCATTATAATACCCTATACTACCCCCATCCATCATTATAATACCCTATACT